>JAQZBX010011128.1:8463-43352 GCA_029593785.1 Cabassous unicinctus | reverse complement strand
GCTTGATGGCCAAACTAGAGGAAGAGGAGCTGAAAAGGCAAAGAGCTGGGGAGGAGTGAAAAGTGAAATACCATTTTTGCTGGTATCAAACTGGATAGGTTTGAGAGTGGAGGGCATGGGGAAACTGCTTGTGGCTTAAAGTGGAGACTAGGGCACAGTTGGCAGAGAAAGAATTGAAAACACCAGAAGTGGACAGAACTTAGAAATAGCCTAGAGTTGCAATAATATTCCTCTCTGTCCCTTTTCACCCTCTTTCCAGATGGGCCTCTCAGCTCCCACAATCTGTGGCCTCCAGGATGAGCTAGCCCATCTTCAGGAGCTATTAAGGAAGTGGACACCAAGAATATCTCCTGAGGATCACTCCAAGAAAAAAGATCCAAATTCCATTCTCTCCTAATCCCGTTGAAATTGCTGGTACTCTCACAGGTAGGACAAAGGAAGGTATAGGGTGAGGGAGGGGTCCGTCTAAACTTCAGATTTTTCTTATCTGTTTTTGCTGCTCCAGCCCTTAAGCAAGCCAATAGGAACAAGTTTTCATTGCAAATGGGTGGTGCTAACCTTCTTTAACTCTTATGCTGTCTTGTTTGGTCCTAAAAGACATATTTTTTATTTCTTGTGATTTATAGAATTAAAAAGCAAAAACAACCAAACCAAAGCAATACAGAATGTGATTGCTTCTTTTTTTTTTTTTTTTTTCAGGGCAATTCTACCTCTTTGGGATATTCAGCTGTTAAACTGAGAGATCAGCGATGCTATTCGCCAGTTCCCAAAAGATGGCCTAGAGACCTCATTCCTACCCCCTCTTCCTGCCTCTTTAATTCCAATTTCCATTTCTTCTCTTAGAGTTTACCTTGGGAATGGAGTGGATATGGAAGACATACTGCCTCCTCCAAATGTTTATTTTTGTTGTGACATTTCTATTTAGGGAGTTCATTAAAGCACAGTATTTATACACGTCGCTGGCATTGTTTCTTGCGTTTAAAACAGGGGATCCTAGAGTGGTGGCTGGAGGGTGGGTTTGACCCAGGAGAGGAAGGCACCCATCATATTATTGCTAAAGAAATAAGAGAATGGCAACAGGTGAGGATCAGCAGAATTCACATGCAATTTGGGAGGCAGGGTTTTCTTTGCGCCTCCCATTTTGGGGGCAGATGGGGCAAGAGCTTGGAGCATATAAAAACGTTGTTATTGGGGCCGGGGTTTGGTCACGCCTCATCTCTGAGTCTCCCGGCTCAGACATTTCGCAATCCCTTTGAGGGAAAACGAAGTATCTCAAGCCCAGGTTGGGGCTGTGAGACCGAATATGCACGAAAGCTGCGAGCCGGGATGGAGGGCTGCCTTCGGGTCCTTGGGTTGGGGGAGGGGGGTCGTTCCTCAGCACACTCTTCGCTAAGGAAAGATGATCTGGCCACAAAATATATGTTCTCTTAGCTTGCGAGTTCACATTTTTCTGGAAGCAGTTTAACCTTTTAACGTCTGACACTGTCTTAAGAGGGCCTGAGCGCCTCCGTTCCGCCCACCGCGCTATGGCCGCTCAAAGTAATACCTCGATACTACACCGAAAGCGCGAGAAAGTACCCGCCCAAGCCACGAATCGTCTACGGCGATTCCTAAGATGGCCGCGGTCGCATCTGGCCCCACCACCTCCTCGGTCCCGCCCGCCGACCCACGCCCACCTCCGCCCCGGAAGTGGAAGTAGTGACTGAGGTCAGAGGGCGGAGCCGCTGCTTGGAGACGGCGGGAGCTGTTTCGCCATGGCGGCTGGGCCGATTTCTGAGAGGAACCAGGGTGACTGGAGGGGACGAGCCCGGAATGGACCCAGCGGGGCGGGGAAGCCCCCACGAGGGCCAGCGGGGGTTCTGCTGGGGCGTGTGATTGGGTCCCCCCGGAGGGCGCGGGACCGGCCGCCATGCCTGTTGGGGCGGGGTGATCGGGTGCAGCCTGAGGCCCACAGATGTAAAAGCCTTTTATGTCCAATCCCCTGCCGACTTCCCACTCAGAAATCCACAGAGAAAAGTAGAATTTTCAGCAGGGCACAAAACTAGACTTAAGATTCTCTAGATCCTGTGAAGAGGGAGGTTCAAGGGCTTAATCCAACGTGATTTTTCTTTTTCTTTCTTTTGCTTTTTGCTCCTATCCCCCACCCCCATCCTCACCCCCCCTGCTTGGATTCCGTCTTCATGTTCCTGTCACCACCTTTCCTGTCATACTCTCACTCCTACCCTAACCTTCTGTGCCCTACCTCCAGATGCCACTGTGTACGTGGGGGGCCTGGATGAGAAGGTTAGCGAACCATTGCTGTGGGAGCTGTTTCTCCAGGCAGGGCCAGTGGTCAACACCCATATGCCAAAGGATAGAGTCACTGGCCAGCACCAAGGTGAGTACAAGACAAGAGGTGCTGGGAACAAACCGCTCCTGGCAACAGTATTCATACTGCTTTGGAATGAGCAGGCTAAAGATTCCTTTCTCTTCAACCTCAACTCTTGGTTTGTTTCTGGAACCATCCTCACTGAAGTGAGGTTTTTATTTCTTGTTCTTTGTGCCTTGAGGGATGGATGAGTTATATCCCATTTTGAATCTTTTCTCTTCAGTTGTTAACCTCCCCTCTTTCACCTCCCCAGGCTATGGTTTTGTGGAATTCTTGAGTGAGGAAGATGCTGACTATGCCATTAAGATCATGAACATGATCAAACTCTATGGGAAGCCAATACGGGTGAACAAGGCATCAGCTCACAACAAAAACCTGGATGTTGGGGCTAACATTTTCATTGGGAACCTGGACCCAGAGATTGATGAGAAGCTGCTTTATGATACTTTCAGCGCCTTTGGGGTTATTTTACAAACCCCCAAGATTATGCGGGACCCTGATACAGGCAACTCCAAGGGTTATGCCTTTATTAATTTTGCCTCGTTTGATGCTTCGGATGCAGCAATTGAGGCCATGAATGGGCAGTACCTCTGTAACCGCCCTATCACTGTGTCCTATGCCTTCAAGAAGGACTCTAAGGGTGAGCGCCATGGCTCAGCAGCCGAACGACTTCTGGCAGCTCAGAACCCACTCTCCCAGGCTGACCGCCCTCACCAACTGTTTGCAGATGCACCCCCTCCACCCTCTGCCCCCAATCCCGTGGTATCATCATTGGGGTCTGGGCTTCCTCCACCAGGTAAAAGTTTTACTCTTTCTTTTCTTTCTTTTTTTTTTTTAATTAGGGAAGTTGTGAATTTACAGAAAAATCATGCATAAAATACAGAATTCCCATATACCACCCTATTATTAACACCTTGCATTGGTGTGATACATTTGTTAAAACTGATGAAAACACATTTTTATAATTGCACTATTTACTGTAGTCTATTGTTTGACTTGGGGTTCATTGTGTTGTGGAGTTAATCAGGTAAAGTTTTTGATTCGAAATATGTTTGGCAGGGAGCGGGGGTTGGGGGGGTGGGGAAAGAATTGAAAAAAAAGGGAAGAGTGAGGCAGTGGGCATTTAGAGAGGAATTGGGGGTGATGGTTGTGGTGAGGAAGGAAATTATACTGAGTTTCTTCAGGAGGTTGGAGTTGTTTGAGTTGTCTAACACTGCTTTTGACTTTAGAGAGCTGGGAGGATAGGAAAAGAGGTCATCTTTTCCTGGAGAAGCTAGATTGGGATAGGTTCTCTAAAGGTATTCTCTCCCCACTAACATTAACTCTTCTGTTTTGTCTATAGGCATGCCTCCCCCTGGCTCCTTCCCACCCCCAGTACCACCTCCTGGAGCCCTTCCACCTGGGATACCCCCAGCCATGCCCCCACCACCCATGCCTCCTGGAGCTGGAGGACATGGCCCCCCATCAGCAGGAACCCCAGGGGCTGGGCATCCTGGACATGGACACTCACATCCCCATCCATTCCCACCAGGTGGGATGCCCCACCCAGGTAGGTGTTCTTTGCTGGGAAAGGGAGGGATGAGCTTGGCAGAGATGCTCTATCACTGTTTCACCACTCCTGCTACTGCCCTTTGTCCCTCAATGGTAATAGATCATTCTAGAGCTCTCCTTTGCTTTAGACATTCTTTATTAAAACAAAAATAAAATACTTCACTTGCTTGCCTTAACAACTATCATCGTAAAAAAAAGTGACCTACTTACCAAATCTAGGGGACTCTTCTGTGCCTTACCTGGTTTGACCTGTGCTGTGTTTGAAACCAGCCATGTGTCCCTGTTTGAAATTCTTGTCTCTTTTGGTGTGTGTTTTTCTGAATTCTCTGCCGGTCTTTCTGACTCCTCAATCTCAGCTACCGCAGTAGACTCTTTCTTCTCTGCCTGTACCTAGGTTTTTGTGCTTGGTTTTCTTTTCTGCATATTTCCATAGTTTTAATTACTTATTCACCATTGCCTCCTAGATCTTTATCTGTAGTCCATGGTTGTTAACATTCCAGATGCGTAATCCTTCTGCTGCTTGGTGGACAGCTCTACTTTGCTACCCCTTGGGCCCTCCAACCAAACATGATTAAAACTGAACTTATTTTCTCCTCCTCCCCTTCAAACCTTCTCTTCCTCTATTATTATTTGTTTTCAAATAATACTTAATTAAGAAACCTGGGAGCTATGTTTGACTATTCCCTGTCACTCTACTCTTAATACCAAGTTTTGTTAATATCTCTGGCATCCATCCCCACTGCCAGTACTGTAGTTTGGTCCCTCATTCCCTCATTATTTCATACCAGTTTACCATAGTTAGTAATTTCCTAACTGGTCATTTTCACTCCATTTTTCTCTGCCATCAGTCCATCTTTCAGAGTAATTTTTCTACAACACAGATGTTCCCACACCCTTGCTCAAAACTCTTCTATCACTCTCTTTTACCTACAGAGTAAAATAAAACTTAAATTTGTTGCTATAAAACAGCATTCAAGGCTTTTCGTGATCTGTCTATTGCTCTCATAAAAACACCTTGCTCCTAATTACTGAGTTACTGGTCTTGCCTGGAACATACTGTGCTGTTTGTTGCACCTGTGCTTTGCACATGCTAATCTTTCTGCCTGGAATGATCTATTCCCACTCTCCTGTCCACCTGAGAAATTATTATTCCTCTTTTAGAATTAGAACGTTATTCAGACGGTATCTCTGCTACCTCCCCCAAACCCCATCAACAGAGTAATCATTCCATTTGTTACATACTTTTGCGTCACCATTACAGTGCCTAAATCATGGAAGGGGCAAATGAAGTGGGTGAGGAGTTGATTGGGTAGTTGGTTTGTTTGTACTTTTGGAATGGGGTCAAGGATAGCGGCCCTGTTTTCCATACCCTTCTCTTCCTAATGTTGCCTCCTTTGTTCTTCCATCTTGCTCTCTTCCTTTCTCATATTTGTTTCATTCTTATAGGGATGTCTCAGATGCAGCTGGCCCACCATGGCCCCCATGGCTTAGGACACCCCCATGCTGGGCCCCCAGGCTCTGGGGGGCAACCACCACCCCGACCACCACCTGGAATGCCTCATCCTGGACCCCCTCCAATGGGCATGCCCCCCCGAGGGCCTCCATTTGGATCTCCCATGGGTGAGTAGGTTCTAGCCACCCTCCTCATCCTCACAGATTCTTGTAGCTTTCTTTGTCACATCCTTTGGTCCCCTGCTCTTTTCTTTTACTTCTTAAATTTCTCCTGTCTCCCTGTCTGTCCTCTCCCAACAGGTCTCCCAATATCACCTGTCTCCTATTTCATGTTTACTAACTTTTCTTTCTCTCCCTGCAGGTCACCCAGGTCCCATGCCCCCACATGGTATGCGTGGACCTCCTCCACTGATGCCCCCTCATGGATACACTGGCCCTCCACGGCCTCCACCGTATGGTTACCAGCGGGGGCCCCTCCCTCCACCCAGACCCACTCCCCGGCCTCCAGTTCCCCCTCGTGGCCCACTTCGGGGCCCTCTCCCTCAGTAAATTCTCTTTCTTCTTCCTGTTATTTCCTCCCAATATCTTTTCAATTCCTTGGACCAGTCAGAGTTGCCATTGCTCCCTGGGGCTAAGGCACTATTCCCTCTCAGGCCTTTTTTTTTTTTTTTTTTTTTTTTTTTAAGTGTAATTTTTTCCATAGAAGGTGCTTTTTTTCCTTCTCTCTTCCTATATTGGTCCCATGTGTTGTGCAGATGAACAGAAAAAATAAAACTAAACTTGTTTATTCTTCTTGGTGTTTTCCTTGGCAAAGCAACTTCTCTTTTTGCTCTAAGAAGAAATGTCACTATTTTGGGAGAGGAATTGTAAGGTAGGGGTGAGGGTATTTACTCCATGATTTGAAGGCTTATTCTGTAATGTGCTGTTGCAATTGCTGAATTCTGCTGTGTACTAGAGCAATTGTTTCCTTACATTGAACTTATGTTTCCAGTTTGTAAGATGGGGGCCCAATATCTATGGCATAGGATTATTGTATTAAATGAGAGCAGAAGTAAATGCCTGGATATATGGTGTCAAAAATATGAAGTGACATAGGCACAAAGCTATTCATAGCAGCACTATTTGTAATAGCAGTAGATTGGAAACAACTCACACATCCATCAGTTAAGGAATGGGGTTGAATAAACTGGTAAATGCACACAGTAGATTAGCAGCTGTAAAAAAGAAATGAGGACGATCTCTATATACTGTTTTGAAGAAATCTTCAAGATATATTGTTAAGTGAATCCTATTTTATTTCTCATTCTCAGTCCTTCCCAACCTGATTTCTATCACATTTAAATCTATGATTAAAAACTTTGAGTAACTAGACCAAATCCAATGGCCTTTTTTTCTGTTATTTGCCACATTATTATTTGCTTGTTAACTATCCCCTTCTTGAAGCTCCCTCTTTGGCACATGTAACCATGAACTTTCCTAAACTAGCTGAAAGTGAGCCTTGGCCCCCTATGGTTCTCTTGCATCATTCCCATTCTGGTATCTACATACACTCTGTGCTGGTGGTGGCTGAGAATACAAAAAGGCAGTTCTGCTGCCACGGAAACCATCACCAAGGGGGCAGACTAATGCCTAAGAAATTATTAGGAAACAATATTTTGAGAGCATGGGTAATTTAACATGGCATGAAAAGTCCAGGAAAATACTGGGGTGGGGCGGGGGGGACACCTAAATTTAATCTTAAAGGAAGGGGAGAAGTTGCCCAGACAAAGAAGGGGAGACTCATTCCAGGTGGATGAGATATTTCTGAGCAGAAGCCGAGGGTTCTGCATGAATAGCATGGTGTGTAATGCACTAAATCTGTGTGGTGGTGGAGGCAGGATGAGGCCAAAGCCAGTTAGGGAGCTGAGTGCTAAGTCCTGTTTCACATTATGGCAGGGAACCATATGCCCCATGCAACAGCACACTGAGGTAAAAGGAGGAGGCCGCTTCAGACTGGAAGCTATTGGCTCAGCAATTCTGGCTCCCCCAGGCTCTGCCCAGCAGCCCAAAGTGCTGAGGGAATTAATACCTGAGCATGTTGTCAAGGCACACTGATTGGGAAACTGCCATCCATAATGGGGAGCCATGGAAGCAATTTGAGACTACACATCTGAGACTATGGTAGCAGTGTACAGAGTAGATTTCAGGGAGATGACGGAGAAGGGTAACAAATTATATGTCTGGCAATAACTCAGGTGAGAGATGAAGTCCTAAATGAGGGCCTTGGTAGGAGCAGGGATGAAGATGCAGCGATGCATTTAGGTGTTTAAAGGGCAAGATAGCCAGACTTAGTGTTAAGTTAGACAGTGAATGAAGGAAGAGTGGAATCAAGAGTGAAAGTATGCAGCAGGAAAGATTTCTGGGGCAGGATGGGAATAAATTCAGTTTTGGATATGTTGAGTTCGATTTGAGCTGTGAAACATCCAGGTGGAGGTATCTAATGGGTAGCTGATTGTATATATCTGAAGTTTGGGGATGTTTTAGACATATTTCATACTACAACTAAGGATGCCAGGCTTCTATGTCATAGTGTGATTAACTGACCTCTTAATTTCAAACAGGACTCTGCTAGGAAGTTGCTCGCATGTGGTTGCAAACTGAGCAGTTGGAAGCCTTGCACACTGGCAGCTGGCTCCTGGGTGCTGGAGCCTGTGGGAGGCTTTGTCTGGCTCTGTCTCTGTGTCCTGTTTGCCTCCATGTTAGCAATCAAATGAATTGAATCTTCAAACTGATCCTTGATCAGGACATCAATGGCTGTTACCTTTATGCTGATGATTCTCAAATCTCTGTTTGCTCACATAAGCTTCTGTTTGGTATTTTCAGCTGTTACCTGATTATGCTGATGAATTCACACCATTACAAAGTAAACTGATGCCTTTGATGAATTCCCTATTTTTCTCATTGAAACCACTATTTTCTCAGACATTCACTCTGGGAATGTCTGAGTCTTCATTCATTCAGCAATATATTTTGAGTCCCTCCTCTAGTTATTAAGTTTGACTCCCCCAAACTCACCTTTACCTCTTCACCCTCTGCTCTTTCAGACTCTGGTGCTCAGCAATTCTCTGAACACAGATAGTATTGCTTGTACACTTAGGTACTTCAATTTTATACTTCTGTTATTCACTAAACCTGAATTTTTCTTAACCATTTCCATTATTGTCCCCCTAAGGAGACATTTTTTTCCTAATTGCTCTCCCCCCACCCATGAAATTTTAATATCACAGATATACTGTTTATCTGTTTCTGTACTGTGGTCCTTTGGAGGGCCACAAACCATTGTAATAGTTAAGAATTTTTTGCCTGTCCCCCAAGAGCTAAGTTTTGCCCCCTTTTGGAGTTATCACACTCATTGCGAATGCATGCATTAGACCATGGGTTCTTTTTTTTTTTTTTTTAACCAATTTTATTGATACCTATTAATAAAGTATACAATTCATGCACAATGGTATTGTGCATTCATCACTTCAATCATTATAGACCACGGGTTCTTAAGGTTTTGTGGACCATAGAAAGTCCTTTGAGAATATAAAAAACTACGGCTCCTACCCAAGAAAAATACAGATATGCACATATATCTCATATCCTATAAGCAAAATTCCAGAAGATTCATAAATCACAATCTAAGTATCCCTGCACTAGACTGAATCCCTTAAGAACCCTCAGGGGATCTCATTCTATTAATCTGTATCTTCTGAGAGTGTTGAAAGGTGACTGGCATATACAATAATTTTTAGAAAAAGAGTAACAGCTAATATTTACTGAATACTTAATATGTGCCAGATACTGTCCTATGTGTTTTATGTGCATTATCTCAGTTAATCCTCACAACAACCCTCTGAAGTAGGCTCTGTTACCCCCATTTTAAGATCAAGAAACTGATGTTAAGTAACTTGACAAAGGTCATATGCTAATAAGTGGTGGATGACATAATTGAACCAAGACCTGTCTGAACTTCAGTGCTTATTATATTGTCACATTACACCACATTGTAGTTACTGAATAAATGCTTGTTGAATGAATGAATGTCTTGTTTTGCTACTTATTGACTTTCTATATAAGGTATCTCCTCTCCTTAAATGGATTGTAATCTCCAAAGGATAGGACTTATGCTGTTTTACTTGTTAGCATCTCTCACTGGAACTTAGTGGTATCTTAGAGGTGCTGTCATTGACCCTGATTTGTTCCTCTTTACCCTCGCCTCCCTCCATCCTGACAATCTCATGTGCTTGGAGTGGGGGTGGGTAGAGGCAGTAATGGAGTACAGGAGGGTGGCTGATGTTGTGGAGTGGCCAATTTGATGGGTAAGTAGGGAAAGAAGCTACATCAGGAAGCAATGTAAGGTAGTAAAGAATCCTGCAAAGCTCTGGAAAGAAGCCAGATTCTACTTACATGAAAGGACAAATATATAGATAAATATATAGAAAAGATAAACCTAATCTATAATAACAGAAAGCAGATCAGTGATTGCCAGGGATGTGGGGGGTTGATTACAGGGGTACAGGGGAACTTTTTGGGGTGATAGAAATGTTCTTTGGGGGGTGGGTTACATGACTATAGAATTTTGTCAGAACTCAGGGCTCTGGATCTACACTGCCCTATTCAAATCCTAGTTTTGCCACTTCCAAGCTGTGTGATTATATCAAGTCACTTAACCAATTTGTGCTTTAGATTCATCATCTGTAAAATGGCGATCATCTCATAGGGTTAATGGGGAGACTGAGTTAATGTGAAGTGGTTAGAACAGTGCCCAAGTTATGGCCAGAGCTCTAAAGACAGAAACCATCATTCCCATATACTCATTTGTCAGCTCTGTGCCATGCTCTTATTTTCCCCACCCAATTCAAACCATTTGTGAAGAGCTGAGTCTGGGGGACAGGAACAAGTCTAGACCAAAAAAAGGGGCAACCCTCGGCCAGCAATTAATTTATATTCTTTCAAACAGATATTCTTTAACTATTAGGTCAGCACTTATATTTAGTAGGATAAGGAGAAATTTATTATGTGCACTGAAGGTAATAATTCTTTGGAATAATCTTTCAGTAAGCATTTAAGAGCATGGACATGGGATAAAGCAGTAAATATGACAGATGCTCATTTAGGACTGGCAGTCTAGTAGGAGAAGACAAAAAAATTTTAAAAAAATTAAAAATACTTTAGATAGGGATGTGTTGTAAGGAAAAAAACAAGGCAGAGTAATAGGATAGTGCATGGGGTGTGTATCGGGGGGCAGGTGGCTTTTTTAGATAGGGAGGTGACTTTTGAGTAGAAACGTGAATGATAAGGCAAAGATCTGGGAAAAAGGAGTGTCCAGGTCCTCTGGTGGGTCTGTGCCTGGCAAGTTGGAGGCATAGCAAGGAGACCAGTGAGGCTGAAGCAGAGTTGAAGGCAGGATTGTAGGGAAGGGAGTTGGAGAAGCAGATCACATGGGGCCTTTTAGACTTTGGCAAGGAGTTTGGATTTAATTCTTAGTATAATGGGAACCCATTGAAGTACTTGAAGCAAGGGGAGTGAGAAGACCTAATTAAAACTTTCTTTAAGATGCAGAAAAACACACAGCTCTTAAGAGGATTTTTACATATGTAAACACCTCTGTAACCACCAACCAGCACGCAGGAGGCCCCCTCGTGCCCCTCCACACTCACTGTCAGTCTCCCTGAGGTAGCCACTATTTCCTCCGTCATTGTAGATTAGTTTGCTTCTTCTCCAACTTCATATAAATGGAATCAAACAGTAGATACTCTTTTTGGTCTGGCTCCTTTTCAGTATTTTGTGAGATCTTTTTTGTGTGGTTGCATAGAGTGGTAGTTCATTCTTTTTAAAAATTGTTATATGGTATTCCCTTTTATGAATATACCACGATTTGTTTATCCATGTTTAACCAATAACAGGCTGATGCACATATAAAGTTTTTCACTATTACAAATTTTTTACTATTATGAATAAAGCTGCTATGAACATCCTTGTGTTTGCCTTTTCTGTGGGGCATTTGCACTCACTTCTCTTGAGTATATAAGTATAAGTGGGAGACGATTTGCTGGATCATATCTGATTTGTTTTTAGACGCTCACACTGACTGCTGAGAATAAAGGGTAGTAGGGGCGCAAGATGGGAAGTAGGAAAATCAGTTAAGGGGCTGATGCAGTAGCTAAGGAGGGAGATGATGGTGGCTCAGACCAGATGGCAGTGGTGTAGATGGTGAGAAGTGGTAGACTCAGAATATATATGTGTGTGTCTGTATGTGTGTGTATAATTTTATTTATTTATTTTTTGAGGTACGGGGGCTGGGGATTGAACCTGGAGACCTCATAAGTGGGAAGCCTGGCAGGCAGCCTGGCTCTCAACCACTGAGACACATTGATTCCCTTGTATCAGTTTTTTCTTTTGTTTGCTTGTTGTTTGTTTTTGTTTTTAGGAGGCATTGGGAACTGAACCTGGAACCTCCCATGTGGGAAGCAGGCACTCAACTGCTTGAGCCACATCCGCTCCCCTAAATATATTTTAAAGGTAGGTCTGACAAGATATGCTGATTTTCAGATGAAAGAAGGAAAGGACACAAGGAAAACTTCATGGTTTGGGGCCTTAATACTTTGGTGAAGAGATGAGGGAGACCTGGATCAGAAATTTGCTTTTGGACATGTTAAGTTTGAGATACATATTAGATATCCAAGTGGTGATGTTGAATAGGCAAACGGGGATTTTGAGTTTGGAGCTCAGAGGAAAGGTCTGGACTTAGAGATATAAAGTGGGGATCCACAAATACAAATCTGTGGAACTGTCTCAGATGACAAAGGGGAGTGGAAGATGGATGGGGGGAAGGGTCCAGGACTGAGCTCCTAGAAACTCTAATGTTAATTAATGGTCCCAGTGAAGGAGACTGTGAAGAAGTGGCTGGTGAGGTGCTTGGGGCAGTGGCACCTGGGGAAAGCAATGAAATCTTCCCTTAGAACTTAAAAAGAAAAAACATAAAGCTTTCCCTGTCAGAGTATAAGATTTCTGTTTTAGCAAGAAATGGATCAGTGTAGAGTATGCAAAGTCACCCTCAAGAGAAGAAATGGCTCCCTGCCAGCAGGACTTGGCTATAACCTAATTGAAAATATTAATATATTTAAATAAAGGATGTGCCAACCTAAAGAGGGGTCAGCAATGAAAGCCTAGTAGAGGGAGAGTCCCTGAGGTCCACGTGGGCAGAGTCATTCTAAGTACCATCCTGGGAAGAGTGCTTTAGCCAACAGATTTAGAGTATCAGGGAGCCTCAGCAGGGCTGCCCGTTGCCTAGAGATGGGGGTAGAGAATTGTAGCCAAGAAGAGTTTTCTGGGTTCATTGGCATGACTCTTTATTGGGGATGGCCAGATGCCATTAAAGATACAAATCCTCCCATTCAATTATATCATTGTGTATTTATACATTTACATTATGATTCTGGGAGAGAATGTGCTGGACAGGCAGACATGAGTTTTCAGTCTGAGTGACAGATTTCTCATGGTAAATTAACACTTATGCAGTAAAGTATATACAGGCTTTATATTTCAGTAAATTGTGAACTTTATTGGCACAAAGAAGTATTTCCAGGATCCAGCTTTGGACCCTAAAAAGCCCTGGCCCACACCCCTGTCAGTGATAAATTCAACACTGCAAATGCCACCTGTGAGATCTCTTGGGACAGAGCCCGCAGCTTCTCTGGGTAACATATGCCAGCATTCTCCACATTTAGTAAAAGCAGAATCATACTCTTTTAGATTGGAAAGGCACCTGATGCAGCATCGAGTCTAAGTGCCTCATTTTCTGATGAGGAAACTGAGGTTCAGAGAGGCAGAGGACTTGACCAAGAGCCCACAGGTTTTTAGGAGTGAGGACCCAGGTCAGGTCAGAACCCCAGGTCAGCGCTCTGTCTAGAATATCCTAATCCCTTGCCTGGAATTAGTGGACACATTCAATATGGCCATCCCCCAAATCACCACATATCCCTCATCCCTGGAGTGGGGATGGTCATCAAGTGTTAGGTCTTGGATCTCTGAGAGCCCATGTCATTGATACAGAAGCAAAGGAAAGATGTAAGGAAAGAACTGAAACCAATTCACCTCTTTTTGCCCTGGAAATGCAAGTGTGTGTGTGTGTGTGTGTGTGTGTGTGTGTGTGTGTGTAGGGGGTAGAAAAAGAAAAGGGGAAAGGGTTTTGGGGAAGCCCATTTTTGAGTATTGGAGCAAATGAATGAAATGGGAAATGTCCGGGTGGTCAGGTTAGTAAAACCCCCTCAACTTGTACTCACCTCTGCTGTCACCAAGTGACTGGAGGAGGATGGGGAGGTCTGCACTCTAGATAAATAACGTGGTCTCTTTCTTGAGGAAAGAGATGGCAGGGACCCAGAAGCCTCTGCCTCTGGCAGCTCTGCATAGAAATCACATCTTGTTATCCCTGCTTCCTTTAAAATAGCCAGGTAAACTTGGAGTCTGAGGTCTCCGAATTTGGGAAATAGTTATAGGAAAGGAGTTTGCTGGGAGCAGCAGAGAAGGGGAAGAGAGAGATTTTGAAGGCAACCAACCCCCTCGGAATTTGTGGGTCCTGCCATATCGGGATTGAGGAGCAAAGGAAGGGGCTGCCCCTTTCACCACCTCCTTTTCTGTCTCCCTACTTGTCTTGCTGACATCATTATTTCTGTCTTTCATCTTTTCCTAGGAAGTGGTTGGGAAGGGCTGTGTGCCATCTCCAGCTGCCCCTGTGACAAGCCCCTCCAAGCCCCTTCGTCACCTCCCCGCTGTGTCCTGAGAGCCTCCCCCCTCCCCCCCCGCAACAATGGTCTCTCCCGATGCTCAGTCGCGCGGGGTGGGGGGGGGGGAGGCGGGGCCGGAGAGTGAGGGGGGGGCAGGTCTGCATTGCCGCTTCCCCTGGTACCCGGAGCAGTCGCCACTGCCGCCTGAGCCCTGCGGCCGGGACCCCCGCCCTCGCCCGGGACTCCCTTGCCCGGGGGACCCAGGCCAGGTGAGACCCCTCTCTCGGCCTCTCACCTCCACCCCGCCCCCGGCAGAAGCATCCTCGCCTTGCAGCCATTTTATCCTCCGATGCTTTGCTTGTGGGGAGGGTGACCCGATCCTCTCCAGGGGTGGGGGAGTGGTGGTGGTTTGGGGGTGGACATATATTTCCATTGCTGTGGTAGTTAGAATAGAGAGAGACAACATTCTGACAAAATGCTATATTTATATTTATATATATACTTTAGGTGTGTGAAGGGGGAGGAGGGGGCATTTTTCTCTACCATAGCCAAGCCCCCACTACCCTTCTTAGTTAACTGGGGGGGGTGGTTGTTAGGCAGAACGAGGCTCCCTCAAACTCCAGCCCCCCCACCCGGGCGCCCTCCCCCCGCCGCGCCAAAATGAATGATAAATGACCTTGGCTGGGGCCAGAGAATGGATGCGGCCTCAGTCGGCTCGCTTGGATTTAGGGGGTGGAGGAGCAGCGGAGCGCGGGTAGGTGAGGAAGGGGAGGACGGGGGATGCCGGCTGGAAACCCTGGTGGGCAGAGAGGGTAAGAGACGTGGGCTGGGGACGCGGATGGCGGGGCCCGCGGCAGGCGCCTGGGGGGGGGGAGGGCTGATGAGCGATGACGGGCCCTGGTGCAGCAGCAGGACCACAGGTTAGTCAGTGCTGAGGGCTCTTGTCTTAGGCCCGAGCAGTTGCGAGAAGGGGGGAGGCTGTCGGTAAATGCTGATAGAGGCGACCCCTATGCTGGGCGTGAGGCGCTCTCTCGGCCCTCCGGCCTCTCTGCCTCTCCGTATTCCTCCGGTGCCTTCTCACCTGACACCTTTTTTTTTTTCTTTCTTTCTCAGTACAGTGGATGTTCCCATCTCCCTAACCCTGGGGCAGGATGTGTGGAGGGGAGGGGCAGCCTTGGCCGTCCTGCGGCGGGGGCTGAGGCTCCACCACCCAGCCAAAATGGGGAGGGGCGCTCCAGCACCTCCTCCCCCATTCTGCCACCACCACCTCACCGCCACCCCCTGTGGAGGTTTTGATAAGTGACAGCTTCTTAATGACCTTGTCACCTGGGCTAGGGTGGGGTAGGAATCTGAGCAGCCACCAGAGTCAGGGGCTTTGATATGGGGAACCTTCTGGACTCTCATCCAGAACTGGGTGAGTGGCCCTGAAAGGAAGAATTTGCTCTTCTCCAACCTCTGCAGAATCTCTCCTGGGCACATTTTCCCCATCCGGCGAAGCCAGCCAGCCTTAAAGGGCCTAGTAACCCTGAATCTTGTCTCCTTTGACCTCCATCTCGCCAAGTCTTGTCCCTTTCCCACTGGCTTGGCCACCTTGTGCTGCTTTTGGGGCTAAAAATAGCACCACTTCCTCACCAGCTCAAGGAATTTGTCTTCTTTCTTTCCCTCCTGACCTCTTGGGCCTCTTGGCCCTGGGGAAGCTGGCTGTTGAGCCATCATATCCTGCTGTGGCTCTGGGGGCCTTCTCTTCCCTACATGAACCTCTCAGGGTAATCAGTGTTAACAGATATAGGGTATGGCTCCTGGTGGGGTCCATCTGCCTCCTTCAAGGTTTAGGGGAGCTCCTGGTTGGGAAAGAAGGGAAGATGAAAAGTGAGGAAAGCAAATCGCCATGCACTGAGAGGATTCCACAGTTTTCTCTGTTTCATGGGGGGATGCTTTGGGCCCTGAACCATGAAGAAAAGAAGGTGACATAGGGGTCACTGCTTCTGGTCACCGTGGTCCACTGCCCACATCCGTCCTGAGGGGCAAAGCTCTGCTTGCCAGTGCCTCTCTGATCCACATAGCATTCATGACTTACCCCCCTCTACCAGGGCTGTGTTTGTGTACGTGCGTGACACATTTAATGAAGGCCTGGATAGGTGGGAGCAAAAGGAGGAAGGGTATTTTTAGGAGGATGATCTCTGCTTCCTCTGCCTCTATAAAGGAAGAGGGGGGTTTTCCTATGCTCCCCTCTGGAAGATGTCTTTCTTTGAGGGGAGGCCCCAGGCTCCCTTCATTCTATATCAGCCTCCTACGCAATGCGCTATTTGTGGACTCCTTTTTCCTTGGCTCCTAGAGGGGGAGTTAGAAGGGGTTAAAGGGGATTAAGAAGGAAGGCCTTGGAGGAATGAGGTGCACCTCCAGACCGTAGAGCCTCATGTTGCAATCACAGGAGTCTGGTCAGTCATTTCTACTCCCACCCTCACCAGTGAAAGGTGATTTATGGAGTCCTGAAGGAAGGGGGCAGCAGTCAGTCATCGTCTTGTTTTTAATTTCTGATCTGCCCTCTTCTCCATTCTAATCAGGTGCCAGGTCTCCTTTTTTGGGGCCTTCCCTTGTTGGTCAGGAGGGAGATAATGCGGACCCAGCTGCTGAAATTGGTTTGAACAGAGACAGAGGAGTCTTGGGACTCTCTTTTGGGAGGATACTGGGTAATAGCATCCAGGTACGACCCCTTGCATGTGTTTTCTTTTCCATCTCTCAATCTAATAGGAAGAAAGGAAACTAACATTTCTACACTATCTACTGTGGTATTAAATACTCAAATTGATTCTGAGAAATAGGGATTATTATCCCCAATAAGGACACCAGGGCTTAAGGAGGTTAATTAACCTTTCCAAGATCAGTTAATAAGTGGCAGAGCTGGGATTTCCATTTAGGTCACCTAGGTGTCGTGTTGTGTACTGAACCAAGTTTTTTCCTTGCTAGAATACCTTTCTGCTGTTCATCCTAAAGATCATCCAGAGATAGCTTTTGGTTTTGGACCTTGTGATGGAATATAGGGCATCTCACTGTGTTACTATCACCACAAAGAGAATGAGCTAATATTTATGGATCATGTTTTCTGTGCCAGGCACTATGATATGTATTATCTCATTTAATCCTTACTTTCCCCTTTTTAAATAAGGGGAAACTGAAGCTTGGAGGTTCAGAACATGCCTATAGTCACTCAGCTGGTAAGTGCTAAACCAGGTAGTCAAACCTAAATCTGACCCTGGAAGCTGAGCTTTTATCTACTGGGTTATACTGGAATTGAAAACCCCTTCTTATGGGGCCCATAAACATGAAACCTGATGGACTAAAGTCAATAAGTTGGAAGATTTGGTCTTCTTTCTACACATTCTTCCCAAGCTCCACCCCAAATAAGGAACCTAGACCAGAATAGAGTAGGGGATTCTGATTTCTCACATTTCCTGTTTTGTTCTTTGCAGGTTGGGATAAAGCAAGGGGTCTAAACTTGATATAGGGTGGGAGATCAGTACAAGGGCTCTGGGTTGGTAAACTACCACTTCTGAGGAGATCCTATGGTTCTGGAGTCCAAGGTCAAAGTAAGGGGACTTAAACTTGAATAAAACAGCTGGCCCAGATAGTCATCCTTTTTCACCAAGTGGGAACCTGAAGTAAGGAGACCACATCCACACCACATGATCCGGGTGGGGCTCTGGGTTGGGAAGGGGCTCTAGAATTGCCATCTTTACCTTCTTAGGCTTCATAACTTCTTTTCTCCCTCTTATTTTTTTTAGGTCTCTAGAGGCTCGTGAAAGAGAAGCGGGTGGCCCTCCTGAGTTATCCTGGCTCTCCAGCTTAGCCCCACCAACCTGGCTCCCCCTCCCCTTCCCATTCCCCCATAACCCCTCTCCTTTCCCCATCTACCCAGGTGAACTAGGTGTAGGCCAGAGCTCCTCCTTTCTCCTCCTAGGCACTCACTGACCAGGTCCTATTTCCTCGTTTCTGTGCCCAAAGATACTTCAACATACTTGATCTATGTAGCCAGGGGAAAGGGTCTTCCTGATCCCACAAGTCCTTGAGTCCTTGAGCAAAACACCAAATAAGGAGCAGGGAGATCTGGTGAAGTGTCCCCAAAGCCCTATCATGGAAGAAGGCTTTCGAGACCGGGCAGCTTTCATCCGTGGGGCCAAAGACATTGCCAAGGAAGTCAAGAAGCATGCAGCCAAGAAGGTGGTGAAGGGCCTGGACAGAGTCCAGGATGAATATTCCCGCAGATCCTACTCCCGTTTTGAGGAGGAGGAGGATGACGATGATTTCCCTGCCCCCGCTGATGGCTATTACCGTGGGGAAGGGGCTCAGGATGAAGAGGAAGGTGGCGCATCCAGTGATGCCACCGAGGGCCATGATGAGGATGATGAGATCTACGAGGGGGAATATCAGGGCATCCCCCGGGCAGAGTCTGGGGGCAAAGGCGAGAGGATGGCAGATGGGGCAACCTTGGCTGGAGTGAGAGGAGGCTTGGGCGAGGGGGAGGGTCCCCCTGGAGGCAGAGGGGAGGCACAGCTGCGGAAAGAGCGGGAAGAACTGGCCCAGCAGTATGAGGCCATCCTTCGGGAATGTGGCCATGGCCGCTTCCAGTGGACACTCTATTTCGTGCTTGGTTTGGCGCTGATGGCTGATGGTGTCGAGGTCTTCGTGGTGGGCTTCGTGCTGCCCAGCGCTGAGAAGGACATGTGCCTGTCTGACTCCAACAAGGGCATGCTGGGTGAGACACACTGGGAGGGGCTCCAGCCCTGTCCTGCCCCAAACTCTGGAAACACCCTTTCCTGAGAAGTGCCTCTATTCTCACTATGGGCTCCTTAGAACCCTACTCCCAAGATGTCCTCAGAAGCCTCAGGGTTTCCCCCAACACTCTCCCCTCACATACCCCCTCCTATTGGGGTTGGGGCATAGTGACATTGTGAAAGAAGGTGGAGGGCAGCTGGGTTGGGGCTTAGGCTAGTGGTTGGGTGGTAGTCTGTTTCATTCTGCAGGAGATGGCATGGGCCACCATTGAATGTTTCTTCTAGCTGTCCCTCTTGTTATTCCCTGGTTGGGCGAACAAGAAGTCAGTATCCCAACTCCCTGGCCTAAATGGGAAGGGTCATTTTGGGGTGGTGGGGGTAGGGGAGGAATCCTGGGCCTTCAGTCAGAGAAACTGGAGACACTTGTTCTCACTCTAGCCTTGGGAGGGCTCAAGGACCAGAGAGTGGTCTCTGATGGCGCTTTATGATGAGGACCCTGAAGGAAGAACCCCCTGTAGACTCATTAAGGATCTAGGCCTTGTTCTGCCACCAAGTTGCCATGGAGTCTTGGACAGGTCCCTTCTCCCCGGGGCTTGGCTTGCACAAGGGTAAAATGGAGAGCTTGGAATAGATGCTCTCTAAGATCGATTCCAACTCTAATTTTATGAAGGAAATAATAAATGGAGTTTGAAGACTAGAAGTATTGTGACCAGAAAGAATAAAGGATGGATTTTGTGGGGTACTTATTGACAGCCTTAGGAGGATTAAGGGGATTGGAGTCCTTTCTCCAAAGAATGAAAGAGAAACCTCCTTCTGCTTTGGGGGCATAAAGAGAGGACCCTAGGAGGGTCTGGGGCTTTAAGCAGATCCATTCCTTATTCCAGGTGAACCAGCGATGGCAGTGTCATGTGTGTGTATGTGTGACAGAGAGAGACAGAGAGGCCGACAGAAAGAGTTGGTTTTTGGGTTCTGAGGTTCTCTTATACCTGCATTCCTGCCTTTGAACCCATGGCTTGCAGAGATGGCCTTCCATCTTTGATCACACAATCCAACCACTCTCACTTGCTCTCATCTCTGGATAGACTTAGCTTCTGGATGGCCCTTCAGATTTCAGATCCAGTCTGCTGCAGTTTCAGTTCATTTAATTGCTCAGCAGAGGGGAGAATTGAGGTGTGTCTGCTCATGCCCCTTCTGCCTGTTTTCCTCCTTCCAGGCCTCATTGTCTATCTGGGCATGATGGTGGGAGCCTTCCTCTGGGGGGGTCTGGCTGACCGGCTGGGTCGGAGACAGTGTCTGCTCATCTCACTCTCAGTCAACAGCGTCTTCGCCTTTTTCTCATCTTTCGTCCAAGGTTATGGCACTTTCCTCTTCTGCCGCCTTCTTTCCGGGGTTGGGTAAGTGTCTACCTCCTAAGCCTCTTGAGGGCAGGGCTGTGTCTTGGTCACTGTTATATCTTTAGTGCCCAGCGTATGGCCAGGCGCACCAGATGCACCTCAAATATGTGTGAATTGAATGAATGAATTCCTTCCTTCCCCACCCGCCATCTTTGAGTCAGCTTCCCCCTGTCCAGGACTGTCTTGAATGCCATTCCATCTCTGGTTCCTTCCTGAGTCCCCCACCCCACCGTCTAGTCCCCTTTCTGAGCCTACCATCATGCAGAGCCTAGTGCATCTCAGCCTCACCCCTGGCCTGCTGTGGACCCTAGAGTTGTCCCCTCACCAGAGTCCATATATTGTTTACATCAACAACAAACCTTCTAGTACCCCATCTGCCAGAACTCTGAAGCCTTGACCCACCCCCCACCCCCATATTTCCTCAACCTGCACGCACTCCCCTGGCTCTGCCTTGTCTCCAGGCTCTTTTCTAGGCCTGTTCCCATTTTACCCACCCTCCACCTCCTCTTGGCTCATCTTTTTCCTCTGGGGTTTTTTCCTCTTTTCTGTAATTATCTTTCCTCCCTTCAAACTCTGTAATCATCTTCAAGATTAATGTTTGTTCCTTCCTTTTCCCTGAGACCTGTTGCCTGTTTCTCATGGTCCCAAGGATGGGTGCTTGAAAACTGGTGGTAAGGAGAGAGGGGAGCTTGCCAGGCACTAAATATGAGAAGGAGTCTTTTAAAAAGTTCTGGAATATGGAAGGGACATGGGGAGTCAGAGCACTGGGGCCGGGGATCAGAAATATGGCCACCTTCTAATGCTGAGTTCTTGCAATGTCCTCCAGGATTGGAGGGTCCATCCCCATTGTTTTCTCCTATTTCTCGGAGTTTCTGGCCCAGGAGAAACGTGGGGAGCATTTGAGCTGGCTCTGCATGTTTTGGATGATTGGTGGAGTGTACGCAGCTGCTATGGCCTGGGCCATCATCCCCCACTATGGTGAGCAGCCCCTGGGGACTCCACCCCAGTCTCTATCCTCCCTCCTCTCCTGTGCTTGCTGGCTGTGGTGGGAACCCCCAGCCTCTGGTCTCTCTGCTGACAGTTGTGACTCTGTCTCTGCCAGGGTGGAGTTTTCAAATGGGTTCTGCTTACCAGTTCCACAGCTGGAGGGTCTTTGTCCTCGTCTGCGCCTTTCCTTCTGTGTTTGCCATTGGGGCTCTGACCACGCAGCCTGAGAGCCCTCGCTTCTTCCTGGAGGTGAATGGCATGGAACTGGGACCAGGGAGGGGGATGGATAGCAAAGGCTCCTGGTTCCAAACACCCACTGTAGGTTTGGTTTGATCCTGTGTGGCTGTTCCTTCTTTCTCATGGGCTTCTTACCCTGGGGACTTTATCTTGTTTCCTTTGTCTCAGAATTTACCTCCAGGGGGGTTCTGGGGGTGGAGAAAAGAGGGGACCTGCTCAACCATGGGTGGCTTGAGATTTTGTAGGCAGAGGCCCTGGCCCCGATTTTACAGCTCAAGAGAAGTTCCCACCCCCCTACTCCTTTCCCCTTCAACTATATCTTGGTTCAGCAGGGTTAGGATGATGCCCTTCCCCTCTGACTACATATTTGCCCATCATTTTCTTTCTCTCTCCATTGCACAAGGGGGCCCTAGGACCTGTGCTTGTATTTGTTCCCTGGACTCCCCCCACTCTTTCTCAAATCTGATTCTATCTTGCTGTACCCGAGCTTGGGAGTGTGTAATGCATGTGCCCATAGGTCAGGGTTTGGTGGTGGAGTTGGAGGGTGGTATGTGTGGAGATCTTTTTGTGTGTGACTTTAGAGGCCAGGTTGGGGGGAGGGTGTCTGTAATGCTGGGTTGGGGAGGAACTAACCTGAATGTGGGGTTGTGCCTGTGGCTCTAGAATGGGAAGCATGACGAGGCCTGGATGGTGCTGAAGCAGGTTCATGACACCAACATGCGAGCCAAGGGGCATCCTGAGCGAGTGTTCTCAGTAAGTCCCAGCCCTCCCCACTCAAATCTCTAAGCCCTGCAGCCCCTGTCCCCCCCAGCCCCTCTCCAGATAACCCCCACCCACCCACCCACCCACATTGTACTAGACATTTCAGACCACACTCTACCTCAACTACCTCCCATTTTGATACTGCAGGGGAAACTGAGGCACCTGGAAGGGTTGGGAAATACAGACTGTCTAAGTGATGGCCTTTTCTCTTGACCCCAGGTAACCCACATTAAGACAATTCATCAGGAGGACGAGTTGATTGAGATCCAGTCAGACACAGGGACCTGGTACCAGCGCTGGGGGGTCCGGGCCTTGAGCCTGGGGGGGCAGGTAATGGAGGATGGGATGGTGGAGAGAATGGAGTGGGAGAGGTAGAGAGGAGGGTAAGGTTTGAGCTGGCAGGGTGGGGTGAGAAGGGGTGATGGTTGGACTGAAGGAAGGGGATAGGGCAGAAAAATGGAGGTCTGTGGGTGCTGGAAAGAAGTGCAGCCACCATCTAACTTTGTTCTGTCCCACGTAGGTTTGGGGGAATTTCCTCTCCTGTTTTGGTCCAGAATATCGACGGATCACCCTGATGATGATGGGTGTGTGGTTCACCATGTCATTCAGGTGAGGGTATGGTGGTGTGTGGGCCAGAAGAGAGGTGTAGACAATGGAAACAAAGAGGACAGGCTGTCCATGAAAGGAGGGGAGGGGCTGCTCATATCTCCTCTGATCCTATCCTGCTTCATTCATTCATCCATTCATTCATCCATCTATTCAAGAAACTTGTATTACAGGCTGACCTATATTAAGTTTCTATTCTGTGCCAGGTACTATGCTGGGATGAAATAGATGTGGTCCCAGTCCCTAAGGAGTTTATATTCTCATCAAGGAGTTAGACAAAACTAGCTATGAAGCAGTGTGATGAGTGCTACGATGGGGAAAGTATAAAGTGCTATGGGAACACTCGGCAGGTAGGGATTGAAGTCCTAAAGGATAAATGGGAGTTAAACAGATCGAGTGGTGGATGGGAAGTGTTTCAGGAAGAGAGAAGACCAAATGTCTGAGAGATAAGAAAGAGTATGGTAGATGGGTTAGAAGATGGGAAGTGTTTCAGGAAGAGAGAAGACCAAATGTCTGAGAGATAAGAAAGAGTATGGTAGATGGGTTAGAAGACTCTAAGTGTGGTGAGAGATGAGGCTGGAGAATTGAGCAAGATCATGATTTGAGCTGACTCCTCCATTTCTCCCTCATTTTGGACTGCCTCGTTCTAATCCCTGAACCCTACCTGATTCCATTGCCCTTGACTCCTCAGCTACTATGGCCTGACCGTCTGGTTTCCCGACATGATCCGCCATCTCCAGGCAGTGGACTATGCAGCCCGCACCAAAGTGTTCCCTGGGGAGCGTGTAGAGCATGTGACTTTTAACTTCACGCTGGAGAATCAGATCCACCGAGGGGGGCAATACTTCAATGACAAGTATGTGGGGACATTTAATCTCTACTCCTCCCCTGTCTCCTCTACCCCTTGTCTCTTTTATGAGTCTGGGGATCTGAGAAAAGGCTTTTGGGGGCAAATACCTGTGGTTTCTCCTGATTGCTTCACCTTCATCACTTTGCTAAGGGAGTGAATGTTGAAAGAGGGTACCAGGACAAGTGAGAAGTGTCTCTCATCATTCTGGCTTTATAGGTTCATTGGGTTGCGTCTGAAGTCAGTGTCCTTTGAGGATTCCCTATTTGAGGAGTGTTATTTCGAGGATGTCACATCCAGCAACACGTTTTTCCGGAACTGCACATTTATCAACACCGTGTTCTATAACACTGGTAAGGTGTGGTGGCCAGTGGGTGTCAGGCAAAAGGGCTGGGTGGATCTTGAGGAACTAGCTCAGGGTTCTCAACCTGAGATCTCTAGACCTCTGGATGAACGTGGTTTGGGGCCTATTAGTTACCACCAGTAATTCTGAAAATCTAATGGTAATTGAACATTTTCCTGTGCTAGAACATCTGACAAAAACATCAAGCTTCTTTGCCTTCTGGCTAGAATGATAACTCAGTATGCCAATTTTAACTTTTAAAGAGGGCAAAATCATTCAAAACAGGGTCCTTGGGAAAAAGAAAAAACAGTAAAAGGGATATTTGGTGGGGAAAAGGTCAGGAATCATTGCATTAATCCTTTTCTTTACAGTGATTCTCAAACTAGATGTACATGTAATGTTGGTTTTATGAGCTAGACTGAGGTTTCCAACCTCTAATTGGAGTACTGGGTGGGCTTTTCCCTCCTTACAGGAAGAAATAGTGGATAGGGCATTTTATTTTTAAT
This sequence comes from Cabassous unicinctus, assembly GCA_029593785.1. NCBI lineage: Eukaryota > Metazoa > Chordata > Mammalia > Cingulata > Chlamyphoridae > Cabassous > Cabassous unicinctus. The sequence continues at coordinate 18,777 of JAQZBX010011128.1, read as the reverse complement.
ATTTTTCTCACCATTATTTTCCTAAACTCATGGCACCTGCTACTGCTTATAGTCTGCTAGGTGGACAAAAGGAATGAATAAGAAGCAAAGACTATTAATAGGAAAACTTGGAAACAACCAGTCACACTCTTCATTTGCTAGACTTTGGTAGTTTACTGCTGTAAAGATTCCTAGTTTCCTCGGTGATATTGTTTGATGTTTAGCAATAAGTGTCCTTAACGATTCTGAGAGTCCCCACTGCTAAACCCTACTAAGGGTAGCACCCTCCTTCTCACTTTCTGCTCAAACGCCTGTCTTGGCCTCCACACCCCAGATCTGTTTCAGTACAAGTTTGTGAACAGCCGTCTGGTGAACAGCACATTTCTGCACAACAAGGAGGGCTGCCCGCTGGATGTGACAGGGACGGGCGAAGGTGCCTACATGGTGTACTTTGTCAGCTTCTTGGGGACGCTGGCTGTACTTCCTGGGAATATTGTGTCGGCTCTGCTCATGGACAAGATTGGCAGGCTCCGCATGCTTGGTAAGGGGGAGAGGCTGGGTGGTGGTGGGACTAAACTGATTGGGGGGGCTAATAATGGGGGAGGTGGCTATCAGCAGGTTTCTCCCCTTGGGCTGTGGAAGAGCTTGACTAGAGAAGGTTCTGTGTCGCATGTCTTCTCTTCAGCAGGAGGCTGCAGGATAGGGTGGGGCCTGGCACAGAAGCTCCTCTGGTGGGTAAATGAGGAAGGCAGAATAGCAAGTGGTTAAGGGCACAGGTTTTGCTGTCCTGGGTTTTGAATCTCAGCTTCACCCCTTACCAGTCGACCATGAGCAAGTTACTTAACTTCTATGAGCCTCAGTTGTCTTATTTGCAAAATGGGGATAATATTCCCTCCCTCATAGGGTTGATGTATTAACTCAGTGCATGTAAATCATCAAGCTGCTTGGAGCATAGTTGACATTGAATAAATGACTGTTACTAATGTTACTAATAAAAGTACAATGATAAGGAAGACGGGGATGAGTGGAAGGCTTTCCTTTTGGGTGCCTTGGGCAACAGTCTAATGCTGGGCTGCTTTCCAAGCTAGCTGATGGACCTGGGTAGGTTGTGGATGGGCTTCACTGGGGCCAGACTCATGCTGCTCTTTCTTCTCCGCCCAGCTGGCTCCAGTGTGATGTCCTGCGTCTCCTGCTTCTTCTTGTCATTTGGGAACAGCGAGTCAGCCATGATCGCTCTGCTCTGCCTTTTTGGGGGTGTCAGCATTGCATCCTGGAACGCGCTGGATGTGTTGACTGTCGAACTCTACCCCTCGGACAAGAGGTAGTTGGGAGAGTGGTGGGCAGGGCAGCAGGTTTAGGGGCTAGAGATCAGGGGAGGAGGAGGGTAAGGAAGGGGGCTGAATGGGAGAAGCATCCTTGGGGGCAAGAGGATACACATTTTCATTGACTGCCCTCTCTAAAAGCTGGTGGTTTTTGTATTCACTCCTTGAAGTCTTAACTATTAACCTCAATTTTTGGTCTCCTTTCCCTGTTTCCCAATTTATTTCTATTCCCTGGTGTGTATCCCTCACTTCTCTGGTCTCTCCATCCTTCCCTCTCCCTCTTGAACATTATCTGCCCACTTACACTTCCTACCACAAACTCTCCTGTACCTCTCTTCCTGTGTCCCTTTGGCTCTGACCTCCATTCCGGGCCTGGCTCCTCTGTGCTGCGCTGGGGGACTCCTGAGCAGGACCACAGCCTTCGGCTTCCTGAACGCCCTGTGCAAGCTGGCGGCTGTGCTGGGGATCAGCATCTTCACATCCTTTGTGGGAATCACCAAGGCTGCCCCCATCCTCTTTGCTTCCGCTGCCCTTGCCCTCGGCAGTTCTCTGGCTCTGAAGCTGCCTGAGACCCGGGGGCAGGTGCTGCAATGAGGGGGGCTCTGGGGCTTCGGGGACGGCAGGCACACTGTGAGACCAACAGCTCTTTCTCCCCCCTCCCTGCCCTGCCCTCCGGGCCCCCAGAGCCTTCACCACCTACCCCCAGTCCTGTGATTGGTGTCTTAGCCGTGTGCGTGTGCATGTGTGTGACCCCCGTGGGCAGGGACTACAGGGAAGGCTCCTTCATCCCACTTTTGGGATGAAGATCTTCTCTCCACCTCCTACTGACCTTGACTTTGCACAAGAGAAGGCTCGGCCCCACCCTTCTCCCCAGGTGTTAGTGAGGGGCCCTTGCTCTTCCCTGCTCCAGGCGCTCCAGAAAAGGCTACCTGCCTCCCCCTCATTCCCTCTGCCTAGGCCCTGGTGAAACTACAGGGCATGTGGTTATGCTGGGGGCTGGGGCTTGGGTGCAGACCATGGACCAAAAGAACTGCTTAGTCGGAAGGGCCACAGGTGCCCTCTCACACCTCCCATTGGATGCTGGGAGAGCAGCAATAAACCTCAGCCCCTAGCCTCCACCTTCCCCTCACTTTGGGCTTTATAGCCTGATTTTTTTTTTTAAAGCCTGAATTTTATGACATTAGCTTTCTGATTCTTATTTATTTATATATTAAGTTCTGAGGCAGCTCAGCAGGACTGTGTGTGTGTGTGTGCGCGTGTGTGAATGCGTATGTACACTTGTGTATGCGTGTGTGTGTGTGTGCTGTGGGGAGGGAGTGTCACTCTACTGTCCTAAAATGTAAGCCAAGGTTAATTTTAACAGACACACACAACCCTGCCTCCCCAAGTATCTCCCTTACTCGCGTTTCTGTGTCGGCCCTGAGAGGGACAAGCCTAAGCCAGGCTGGCGTAAGAGTCCCACAGTCTAGGGAGAGCTGAGGGCACCAGACAAGGTCCACCTCTTCCCCAACTCTCAAGAAGCACAGGCCTCCTCCGGAGTGAGAGTCTCCACCCACTATAGCACAGACAGGAACAGCACAGCTGCCCTCCCACTCCCTAACCTGTCCCCTCACAGGTGAGTTGGGGAGGAAAAGAAACCAGGCATCTGGTCAAACCAGCAGATCAAAAAGCACAAGGAGCTGGGGCAGGGGCAGGAAGTGGGGGCAGTGAGGGACCCTTAATGCAGGGACCAGAAGTCTTTCTCACCCTTCCACATGACAGCCCCTGTAGGTTAAGCTGCCCCTGTCCCACCCTACTGTGCGGCTGCTTTCTCTGGTGCCCCCCCCCCGCCCCCACCGTAGCTGTGATGTGTTGTAGTTTTTAGCTGTTTGTAAAATGTTAAGGAAAAAAAAATTAAAAGTAAAAAAGTGAAAACAACAAAAAAAGAAAATCCAAATTCACCCTCCTCATGCTGCGTCTAGTGCCCCCACCCTGTGGTCACTCCCCCATTTTGTAACACTGAACCAGGTGGTGACTGTTTAACTCTTTGGTGTCTGTGCTCAGAGGACTGCCTTCTCCTCCAGTGCCCAGTGTACGAGTGTGTGCCCTCTTCCCTCACCCTTCACTTGCTGGACGCAGCCCCCTCCCCTGCACCCCTGGGAGGGATTCACCCATCTCCCTTGCTCTCCTGGGGAGCCCTAAACCCAACTCTGTTGATGTGAAAAATGAAATGAAAAATAATGATGAAAAAAAAAAGGAAATAAATCCTTATAATCCAAAATGGCTATGTCTGCTTCTTTGCCACTCCATCCACATCCAACTCTTTTCAGCCTCCTGATAGTCCTGCTAGGGTTAAGATGTGAGATGGAGGGAGGCGGGTGTGGCTCAGTGGATGGAGCCCCCGGGGGGAGATGGGCGGACGCGGAGAAGGCGCGCGGTGGATGGACACGGCAGCACGGGCAGCAAGGGGGGGATAAATAAATAAAATAAATAAAATCTTTAAAAAAAAAAAAAGATGTGAGATGGAAAAACAACTCCTCTCTCTCCAAACTGAAGACCAGAATAACACAATGCATCATATTAACTTCCTAAGTTGGCCTCTTTACCCTGACCTTTCTACAGAGGAAGGTCCTTGAAGTCTTCCAGATTTGAAAATTTGGGATAATGTTTCTTAAGAATATCATCACTTTGTTCCAAATCCTCTGGTGTACCTTTCAAAAATGTAGATTCCAGACCCTCTGCTAGACTTGTGAGATCATAATCATGCTCCCACCCCCACCCCCGGAAGGAAAGGGGACCTAGAACCAACATTTTAAACAATCCCAGTGAGGAAATCTGAAAACCACTGCCTGAGGTAACCCTTGACTTTACTCTCTACTCCATTTCTGTTCTAATCAAGCCAGATGATTTCTTGGTAGCTTGCAAATCAACTTCCTTTCTATTTCCACAGCAGATCCCTAAGTCTAAGCTCTACCCTTTCACTCTTGGTTGATCTCTGTGCCACCAATCCTTCCCACACCAACCCAATTTACACATCTCTCTCAGATTAATTTGCCCCCAAAGGCTATTTGGCATGCCCTTCCTCAAAAATTTTCAGTCCCTGCTGCCCAGGCAGATGAAGTCCAAACTTTAGCGACAAATGGTCAAACATGTAAACCAAGTATTTTTCTCTAGTATCTAAATTCTATTTCCACATTGAGATGATCAGAAAGTTGCGTATGTAGACATTACTTGAGCGCCCTTTAGCAATATGACTTAACATTTGTGTGGCAGTTTGAGATAATTTATGAACCCCCCAAAAGATAAGGAGTTTGTAAACTGGTCCCCTTGATTGTATTAGACTCAGCTGAGATGTCTTTGATTAAATTATGTTAAAATTAGGGTGTAGCAGGGTGTAACTCAGGGTTGAGTCCCCGCCCCCTTGGTGGGCTATATAAACGGACACTCACTCAAGAAGACACACAGGAAGGGAGAGCTCCATAGACAAGGCAAAGGAAAGAACTTTGATCCTGTGGCCTCGGGGAAGGGAGATGGGCCATTTGCCCGATAGTTTGCAGGTGAGCCAGGAAAGAAACTAGCCCTATGCCAGCCTGTAGCTGACAGAGGAAGGCTGAACCCTCACAGATTGCCCACTGTTTTACTTCAACACGTGGCAACTGACTTGGGCGAGAAAGAACCTCTTATGGTACCTTAAGTTGGACTCTTTAAGGCCTTGTAACTGTAAGCTTTTACCCCAGATAAACACCCTTTATAAAAGCTAACACATTTCTGATACTTTGCATTAGGACCCCTTTTGCTGACTAATACAATTTGGAAAGCTGATAAGAAAAAGGGCTACAGGTTTTTCCATCTTCTGTATTTTTAAGTTCTTATAGTCTTCTCACTGCTTTAGTGTTTTGTTTTTTTTAAGGTACTTATTGTAAACAAATGCAAACCCTTTTGGGAAATGAACAGGCTATTAAAAAGTCAAACATCCCCCAACATGAATTCAAGTGTGTATAACCCCTACAATGTCCAATAACTCATTGCCCAGTCCAGGTTCTATGCTTTTGCTGGGGCTCTCCCTCTCGCCTGCAACACCGTTTCCTCTCCTTTCTGATTTAGTTCTGAGCTTTCTTTTAAAGGTCCAACTCAAGTCACTTCCCCCATGAAGCCCTTTCTGACTGCCTAGTCTACCTCTTTCTTCTCCCAAGAAAACCTTTGGCACTGATACAACAGGCTGTTAAGGACACAGCAATGCACCTCATGTAATTTTTTTAATGTACAATATTGTTTTCCACTCATCAGGCCTGGTGAGGTCTCTTAGTCACAAACATGAAGCAGTTGGGCAGCCCTTCCTGATAAGTCCAGGTCAAGAGCAGTTCTAAGTGATTCTGCCCTTTCCTTAGATTGCCTTTGGCGTGAAATGCGTTGCTACCTCAGGAGAATATGTTATGTGCCAGAAGAATGGAATCCCGGGGTCTCCTCTCACAACACTGTATTGAAGGGATGTAGGCCCAGTAGTTTATTCTCACCCAACCCATTCAGATCCTGGTCTTCCCCCTACTTTGGGGTTCAGGGGGTTCCTCTAGTTTTCTTGCTCCCACCCAGGCAAGGGGGGCTTGTGTCCAGTTGAGGGTTCTCCCTCCACTGGGCAGGGGTCCGCGCCTGGATGGCCAGGGCGTGGACTGGCCCGGCCAGCTCCTCTGACAGGGCGGCGTGGACCAGCCGGTGCCGTTGCAGGGGGCTCAGTCCCTCGAAGCGAGAGCTCACCACAGCCACCCGGAAATGCGTCTCGCTGCCTGGTGGGACCGCGTGGCCGCCGCTCTCGTTGCGCAGTTCCAATACCTCTGGGTTCAACGCCTGCTCCAACTTCGCGCGAATGGCAGCCTCCACTGTACCGACGGTCCCCGATCCCGCGCTACCCCGGGACAGACAGACGCGACCTGCCATGGAGACCAGGCGCCCGACCAGCCGTCCTCTCGGCATCCGCCACTGCAGAGAGAGAGGGAGAGACGCGAGCAATGGCGCTGGGGCCTCAGAGCCCAGTCTCACTCATCCCCCTCGATTCCCCACCACTGGTCGCGGGCCGAAAGGGCTGATGTCCAGACCTCGCTCCTGCAGGGAGCACGCCTCAGCACGACACGGCGGCCTGAGACCCCGCCCTTTTCCTCTGTGTGACGTGGGAGAATTTGACCTCCAGCCTCAGGCAGTGGCGAGGCCGGCGTGCAAGGCGTGTGCGTAACCAAGGGGATTTGCAAGGAATGGGCTGGAGGGTGCAAAAGTAGGTTATGGGGATCTCTGGGCTTTTGGTTGAGATGGTCCCCCTGTGTCCCCTCCAAGCCCGAGCTGGGCCTTTTCTACCTGCCGCTCGGCCTCAGCTACTGCAGCTCCTGCTCGGCGCCGGCGCTGTAGGCGCAAAGCGGGCCTTACGTCCTGAAGCACGCTGGGAAACGGAGCCCCTGTTACGCGCTATAGACTGGGTAGGCGTCGCGTGACGCCCCGCGGCTTCACGGGAACTGTAGTCTCCGGTTCCCCCGGCTCGTGAGGTCGGCCGAGGTGCTGAACCAGAGGAAGGCAAAGAAATAGGAATTTCCTGAGCACTTGGAGTTGGGATTATTCGGTCCATTTTATTGCTAATGGATTTTTTAGATCATCTAGTGCAACGCCTTTGTTTTACATATAAGAGAATGGAAGTCTCTTCCATTTATTGAACACAAATTATTGTGCGCCAGACCCAGCTTTGGGGAATAAGGACTGACTCTGTCCTCAGGGACACTGGAGAAGATAGACAAGTCAGCGCCCAGTTGTAACACCGTGTGCTAAGTACTATGATGGGATAAAGCACAGGAGTATTACCCAGACTTGGGAAGCAAAGTTCCAAGAGGCGATTTAGGGCAACAGTCCAGAAGGGATCGCATGAAAATCTTTTTCTCATTACCTGTTCTCCAGGCTGAGGCAGCCGCCAGGTGCAAAGGTCAGGAGGAGAGCGCACTTTGACAGAGTCGTTCCCCCAGGTGCAGGTACCGTGTAGGGTGTGTTTAATGTGAGGTTAGAGCCCAGAGGGCAGATGCGGTGGTACTGGGCAGTAGTCCTGGAGAAGAGGAACCGCCCAGACCAAGCTGGGCCTTGGAGGCCTTGTTAGGCAGTTTTGTCTTTATTCTAGAATGGAGCAGAGGGAAGCTGGTTTTAAGTAGGGATGTAACAGGATTAAATTTTTCCAAGATGATATAGCCTTTTAGTTTATTCAGATTTTATTTTCTATCCTTAAATATTATTTTATAGATTTCTTCATATATTCCTAAGTCTTTTCCCCAACTTCTAATTTTGAAAATTTTTGAACCTACAAAGCAATACCTTCTATTCTTCATTTGATTTACAATTTTTTACATTATATATTTATATACTTTTAAATTTATGTACTTTATATCTTCTTATACTTAAAAATATATATACTTTTTTGCTGAACCATTTGAAAATGAATTCATATGATGAAAATGAGTTAGATAGCATGACATTTTACCCCTATGTACTCCAATATGTATCTCTTAAGAATGAGAATATTCTACATAATCACAATACTCTTTTTTTTTCACATTGAATAGTAGACAATTTTTAATGGAAATTTTATCAAAATATCTGACTAATATTTATGGGATGGCACAAAATTTGGATTCATTACCCATTCTTAGAATTACAAATTTTCTCTACTGAATTTATTTAAAAAAATGAGCAAATAATTTAGCTCAAAATTATTTATTTCAAAAATAAATTCAAAAGAATTTATTTCTTTTTAAACACTGTAACAAACATAGATATCAGGAGGAAGGAAATATTTTTTTTTAAATCATACTGCAATTAAACAAAGAAATACTAATTACTGAAGCTTGTTGACACATCACAGAATGATAGTATTGTCAGATGATTAGAAGGTCGACATAAAGATATTACTGCATGCAGATATTTTAAATCATGAATTTACCAAACTTCAGGTCTTAAAGCATTGCAAGATGAGAATCTATTTTGCTTATGTACAAAGAAAACATTCATCTCTCAAATTGAAAATACAAAGGATATACCAAATATTTTAGGGATGAGTGGAAACAAGAACCTGCAAAAGAGAAAAGAAAATGACAATACCTTTGTAGAAATATGTATAATATAATATACATACATCAGTTATTTATGGGAGACCATAAATAAAATTATCAAAGATGGTGAGGCTATTTCTATTTTTTTTAATTTTAAAATATTTTCCATATTTTCTTCAATGTTCACACATACTTTTTTCTGTACCTTAATTCTATCACAATATTTTACTTTTTTAAAATAATTTTTAAAATAATTTTAATTTTTTAAAAAGATACTTAGATTACATAGATGTTACACAAAAAATATACACAGTACTCTTATCACACTCAATAATTTGAATGTATAATGATATATAGCATTATCCCCAGCCTTTTAAAAAAAATTTAAACGTTCAGAAAATTTGCAAGATTAATACATTGAGCATCCCTTTAACCTTCACCTAGATTCACTAACATTTTGCCAGATTTGCTTTATATTTCTCATTGAATATGTGTGTATAATGATAATCACTTTTGTTGAATCATTTGAATTATGTGCAAAAATCTTTATACTTTATTGCTGTACTTTAGTATGTATATCCTCAGAAAAGAATATTTTCCTACCTAACTTCAATATCATTACCCAAGACATTAAAAATTCATATTATTTTTAATATACAATTGATATTCAGATTTCCCCAAATGTCCCATTAATGTCCTTTATAACATTTTATTTTAAAAAATTGAATCAAAGCTCACTGGCTGCAGTGTGGAGAATGGATTGAAGGGGAGGTAAGTGTGGAAGCAGGGAGAGCAGTTGGGATGTTATTGTAATAGTCTAGGTGAGAGATGATGACGACCTACACTAAAGTGGTAATGATGGTAGCAGCGGCGATGGAGGGAAATTGTGGTTACAAGTTGTATAATTAGGAGAGTAAAATGGGTTAGTTATGGGAGGGGGAGTGTCAAGGATGGCTATCAGGCTTGTGCATCTGGATGGATGGAGTTCATCCCCTAAGGTATAAAATACTGGAAAATACCAGTTTTGAGAGTGGGGAAGGGGAAAATTAGGTGTCTAGTTTGGAAATGTCTTTGATATTCAAGAAGAGATGTCAAGTTGGACATATGGCTCTAGAGCCTAGAGGAGAAGTCTGGGCCTGGTGAGTTGGTGTGTGTGGTGGGGAGTCGGGGGGAGATATGTGTGAGTGTCTGTGTTTTATTTTCAACTTTTTCTTCTGAAATAATTTCAGACTTAAAGAAGTTACAAAAATAGTACAAAGAATTCCTGTATAGCCTTTATCCAGATACCCAGATTACCCAAATTTTAACATTTTACCATGTTTGCTTAATTTTTCTCTCTCCATATATAAAGTTTTTTTCTGAAATGTTTGAAAGTAAATTTCAGTGCTAAAGTCCATTTATCCCTAAATATTTCTATGTGTGCTTACTAAAAACAAAAACATTTTCTCATACAACCGCAGTATAATAATCAAATTCTGGAAATTAACATTTATACAGTACTATTATCTAATGTACAGGCTTTATTCAAATGTTGCCACTTGTTTCACTAATATCCTTTATATAAAAAGAAAAAAAAATTCTGGTCCAGAATCCAATCCAACATCACATGTTGTATTCATTGTCTTGTTTCTTTGGTTTCCATTAAACTGGGATAGTGCCTCAGTTTTTCTTTGTCTTTCATGACTTTGACATTGTTGAAGAGTACAGACCATTTATTTTGCAGAAAGTCCCTCAGTTTTAGTTTGTCCAATGTTTCTCTATGATTAGTGTATTAGTCAGGGTTCTCTCGGGAAACAGAATCAACAGGAGATATCCGTCAATAATATGAGATTTTAAAAGAGTCTCTCACGCAACCGTGGGGATGCACAAGTCCAGGCTCCACAGGCAGGCTGCAAACCAGTGGCTCCGATGAAAGTCCAACGAAGGGTCGTTGATGAGTTTCTGGGAGAAGTTGCCTGTCCAAC
>JAQZBX010011127.1:0-43256 GCA_029593785.1 Cabassous unicinctus | reverse complement strand
TAAAGTGGAGCAGCTGAGACTGAGAGAGGAGGCTGGAAAGATACAAGCCCTATTTCTGGTTGCTCCCAGCTGATCTCCAGGAGACAGTAGATTCTGGAGGGGAAGGCAGAGTCCTCAGGAGAAATCAGTGACCATCTTGCTTCTCCATGTGGCATGATCCTGAGAAAGCATGTCTGCTGCTACCATGAATTGAACATTTCATGGCCTTGGAACAGTAAGTTTTTAACCTAAATAAAATCCACATTATAAAAGCCAATCTGTTTCTGGTACTCTGCATTGGCAGCCTTTTGGTAAATGAAGACAAGATCCTATTTGATAATCTCCAGTTTTGGTTTTGATCCCTGTATTAGTCAGCCAAAGGGGTGCTGATGCAAAATGTCAGAAATCTGTTGGTTTTTAAGAAGGGTGTATATTTGGGGAGAAGCCCACAGTTACCAGGCCATATAGCATAAGTTATTTCTCTCATCAAAGTCTATTGCCACATGTTAGAGTAAAATGACAGCTGAAGTCTTTGAAGGTTCAGGCTTCCTGGCTTCCTCTCTTCCTGGGGCTTGCTCCTCTCTGGGCTCCTCTTCTCTGTTTGTCCCACAATGTCAGCTGTAGACTATGAGGCTTTCTAGGTTTTGCCTCTCTCCATAAGGCTCCTGTAGACTATCAGGCAAATGGCTCTGTCTCTCTCCCTGGGGCTTCTGCAATATCTAAGAGCCTTCTCTATTCCTCTGTGTTCTTTTCCTGTGTGTTTACTTCCCAGGCTCCAGTTCAAACCTCAGCATCAGAATTCCAACTCTGTCCTTTGCCATGTCTATTTTTCTGAGTCCCCACACACCAAGGAGTGGGGACTCAATGTCCTACTGACATGGCCCAATCAAAGCCCTAATCTTAATTTAATCACACCCAGAGGAACAGACCAGTTTACAAATATAATCCAATATTTATTTTTGGAATGAATATATAATACCAAACTGACACAATCCTTCCTTACCTCCATTAGCTGTACGTTTCCCCTTGGTAAGCAGGATCAATCATCCCAATCAATACAGTAATCACATTTTACCTATTGATTTAGAGGCATGAGGTGACCATAATATCCAGTGTCAGTTTTATGTTGCATTTCAATGGAATCATTATTATGTTACCTGGTAGAAGAACTCTTCTGTTTGGAGACTTCTAGTTCCAGAGGTGCATGAGTTCAGGGGGACGAGAAGAAAAACTTTTGAAAGTGAATCACTTGGGTAATAATGATAGTTCCACTCCCATTTCCACCTTATGATTCCTGATCCATGAATCTTGTCTCTGGGAGAAACAGCACCATAGATTTCACACTGATTTAGGGTGCAGGCAAGCTCCCAAGATCATTTATTCTGCTCCAAAAGGTATTGCTTTCCTGCTGACATTGTGATTGAGTCTTAAATGGGTCATTTCACAGTTTTGTACATGTAGGTGATTCAAGATGATGGAGAACATGGTAAGGTCATTTAACGCAATGAGCATGGACTAAAGACATACTTTCTTTGCTGTGAAGTGATTTACTCCAACAGAAGCAATGCTTATGGAATACCATGATGGTGGATAAAGCATTCTATAAGTCCACAGATGGTAATTGAGGCAGAACATTGTGTGCAGAGAAGGTAACTCAGTATCCAAAACAAATGTTTTATTCAGTAAGAACAGAAGACTAGCCTTTCCATGAAGAAAATGGTGCAATGTATTCAATGTGCCAGAAGGTAGCAGAGAGATCACCTTAGGTAACAGTGACATATTGGGAACAAGTGTTTGTCTCTTCTGCTGAAAGAGTAGGCTTTCAAGCAGAGACTGTAGGCAGGTTGGTCTTGATGAATGGCAGTCCATATTCTGATCCTATGTATATCTTTCATCCCTAACATCGTGAACATTTTGATCATGAGCCCACTGGACTATGACAAGAATTACTGGAAATAGAGGCTGACTGGTATACATAAAATGGGTCATTTTATGTACCTCTGCTAAAGATGCTGTCTAATGTGCATTCTCATAGGACTGAAATATCTTCATATTTTTTACCCATTTGGAAAGATCTATCCACACCCCTTTCCTCTACACAAGTTAGTGTCTGATTTTCCAATCAGGTTCCTTCCAAACTCTGACTACAGAGCCCAAGCACCAGCCACAACCCATGATTATGTATACAAATACTCCTCTAGCCATTTATCCTTAAAAGAAAAAGGAACAATGAGGTACACTGCTTGAGGTTCTGACCATTGGTAGGATTTCATTTCTCCACTGACCTTCAGGAATATCCCAGAAAGGTGCTGTAGTGCTGCAGTAGTCCACGTCTGGATGGTGTCTGTATATTGTGTAAAACCTTTTAGCTGAGGAGATTCCAAACTCAATGGGGAAAATGCAGCTTGAATTCTCCTTGCAGCTTACACCAAAATGTGAGAAGGAAGAGATAAGCCGAGAACTGAATTCCTGGGCACAAAGAAACCAGAAATTGATTGGGAATTAAATGGACTTGGAACCATGGAGCCATTTCCTTGCAATTTAAGATTGGAAAGGCAGTTATTCAGGAAGGATTTGTGGGAAGTGTTACTGTCTGATGACATGGACCCCTGCTTCCTGCATGCTAAACCAAGATATGTATAAAGAGCCAATGTCAGCCTGAACTAAAAGAGGCAGAAAAGGGATAGGTTGAAGGAAAAAATGATTTCAAGGGGAAAATCATGGACACTGAGTTTTGGACTTAAGACATCTTTTCAGGCCAAGAGTGAGAGCTCACCCATATGGACAGAAAAAAAAGTGAGTTTACCCTGACATTTGAAGAGGGCAGACCTTCCACCTCTTTGTTCAGGGAGAGTGTTACCACCAGAAGCTTTGGGGTGGGGGGAGCACAATCCCTGAGGATTGAGGAGAGTTAGGCCACAACCTCACTGTTCTGATGGGTTTGGGATTGTACACCTAAGATTGGGGAGAGTGTGGCTGCCACTCTACTTTGCTAAGGCTGTTGACCATGTGCCTGAGAAATTGGGGAGAAAGTGGCTGTCACCCCAATGTTCTTAGAGGGTGAGGCCTAGTTCTCAGTTGCCACTCAGATGCTTGATGTGGTTGGACCTGAGAAGCTGGTCACTGGGCAAGCCCTTGGATGGGATGGTATTGTTGCTCCATGAGGCCACAAGAAGACATCATCCTATAGCTGACTCTCAGACTTTGAAATCTGAGTATGCTCTCCAGGTTTTCAGAACTGTTTGGGACTAATGACAACCTGCTTTCCTTCCAATTTCCCTCTATGATAAAGGAAATGTTTATTTTATGACTGTCCCACCTCTGTATATTGGAAGCAGATAAATTGTTTTCTAAGTTTCACAGGCCTACACCTGGAAGGGAATTTTTCCTTAGGACAGACTGCATGCCTATAAATGTTTTTGATGCAAGTTTGTACTTAACATTGTTACTGAAAAGATTTAAGGTTATGAAATATTATGATGGATTAATGTATTTTGCATATGGAAAGGGAATGCATTTTGGGAGTCTAAAGAGTGGAATATGCTGGTTTGATTCTTTTGTGTACCCCAGAAAATTTTGTTTTTAAGCTTACACATTCTTACTGAATATGAGACCTTTTGGTTAGATTCAGCTAAGGAAATTTTTTGTGAGATCACTTTTGATCAGACCATTTCTGTCAATGTCCTTTAATTAGATTGTGGGCCCCAGGATAGGTCCTAATCCTCTTAGTGAAGTCCTTGAAAGTGGAGGACTGAAAGCAGAAATACACAGAAAAAAGCCTCAGAAACAGAAAGACAGGTCTTGGAGACTGGAGGCTGGAATTAGTGGAGCACAGAGGCCCAGAAAGAGGCCTTCAAAAGGCTAGGCCCTTGGAGCAGGTCAAAGCTGAAAAGACAAAGCCTAGAGGAAAGAGGAGAAAATAGTGGACCAGCAGTGAAACAAGCCATGTACCTGCTTGCCCACAGCTGAGCTCTGAGAGAATGTAATCCTTAAGGAGAAAGCAGAGACTGGCTGCCATTTTGCCTTGCCATGTAGCAAGAAGCCAGGATCACCAGCAGTCCCTGGTGAGACAGCATCTGTGGTGATACCTGGTTGGACATGTTCACAGCCTCAGAACCCTAAGCTTTCAAACTAATAAATTCCCATTATAAAAGCCAACCCATTTCTGGTACTTTGCACTGGTAGCCTTTAGCAAATAAAAGCATTCTTTTTTTGTTAGAAGAAGGGGCCAGAAGCAACAAATTTTCCTTCACCTGAAATGTAATACATTGACATTTCCATCTCCACCTGATGCCCAGAAATTTTACTGATATGGAAGTCTCCTGAATTTCTGTTCAATTTTTCACCCGTCCTCAACCACACAAATGTCTTATCAATAAAGCTAGAGTTGTTGTTGCTTCTGCTCACTAGGTCCACTCAGCATATCATCAATAATGGAACAGTGAGATATTTTAGTGAAGGGTAATATGATCAGGTCACCTGCAGGCTAGATTATGGCAAAGGGCTGTAGATTTGCTGCATCCCTGAGAAAAAATAGTGAAGATGTTTTTCTGACTTATCCACTGAAAGCCAACTAATAAGTAAAGGAAAAAACATATTTGCCAAATGAATAGCTACATAGCAAGCACCTGAAGTTGTATTGATTTGTTCAAGCAATGATACCATATCTAAAACATCAACTCCATTTAGAATACTGAGCTGGTGAATTTTATGAGAATGCACAATCATCCTCCAAAATCCATCTGTTTTCTGTACAGGCCAAATAGGAGAGTTGAATAGGGATGTGATGGAATCACCACCCCTGTGTCCTTCAAGCCCTTAATGGTGGCACTAATCTTCACATACGTGTGTGAATCGATTTCTGAACTCTCTATTTAGTTCCATTGATCAAGACATCTATAATTTCAGCAATACCAACTCTCTTGATTATTTTTGCTATTTGGTAAGTCCTAAAATCAAATTATGAGGGTCTTCTAATGATATTCTACTTTTTCTAAATTGTTACTATCTTAGTCTTTTGCTTTTTCATATTAATTGTAAAATCATCTTGTCAATTTCTGCAAAAAAAAAGGTCTCACTTAAATTTTAATTGAGTTGAATTGAATCTATCGATCAATTTGTGATTGCATTAATTAATAGATCAATTGCTCCCAAATGGACTACTTACCAATGTTATATTTCTTTATTTATTTTATTCAGAGTCTGTGTTCCCTAAGTTAATTAATTGGCAATCAGATTACCTATCCACTAAGAGAGAATCTCTTGGTGTGAGCCACAGGAAGTTATAATATTTTTCAAAATTTTTCTGAGTTTCTCATGTGTGTAGTCAAGTACTGGTCTGTTATTGATTAGTATATGTGATCCTCAAGACAAAGAAATACCATATATAATTCAGAACATGTGACCTTTTACTCTACCAGGCCTCTAATAGTCTAACATTCTATCACACAGAAAATTATAGTTAGCTGTCTACTGCCCTAATTCTCTGTTCTTATCCATAAATTTATCTCCTTTGTGAGAATCTGTGAGCTAAAACTCTGAAGCCACTTAGTAGTATTTTAAAATATAAATAAGAAACATTGTAATTTTTATTTAAAATTATAAATTATATAATAGGCTATGCTTTCATATCATTTTATTATGTAAATATATTTGAAATTTTTGAAGAATTAAAGAGATTATATTCCCAACAACAGGAAACTGGATTTCAGGGAACTTAAGTTATTAACCTGATGACACTATATTTTCAGCTTATATGTATCAGATCAAAGATTATGCACTAGAAAATTATCATCAGATTACTTTTCCAATTCTCTGCCGTCTGGTTTTTCCACTGACAAATCTTTTTTTGGTAAAAGAAAAAGTGCTTTCATGTAGACATTTTTATTGTGTAGTTCATTGTTACAGAAACTGTTACTTTTATATTATAGGGGTAAAAACTCATCATGTTAATCTTCTGTTGTAGAAGAGCTATTGTGTTTTCCCTTGGGCATCCCCTGTGGATTTCAGAAAGAGCTTTAATAAGCTGGCATAAGTATCCCAATGCATAATTTTCACAGTGCATTGTAATTGAGTGACCAGCTCAGTTCCACAGGTACGAAGAAAAATTTTCATCATTTATACAATATCTTAAAAACTATTAGCCTGAATGTCAAACTAGAGTATGTTCTTCAATATTTAAATCTGAGAGAGGGTATCTTAGTTACTCAGAATTGTGTTAATATTGAGCCATATGCCTTCCAGGGAACATAGCTAGAAAATAGAAAGTTCTTTCTATATACTTAGGTTCATAGGGCTATAAATCAGTAATTTGCTTTATTTTTTTTTTTTGATGAAAGATAATAAAAGAGGGACAGTTGAAATAAGGGATTATATTTAACTTTAAGCCAAAGATAAAAGATAGCGAAAATTAATTTTCACCCCGCCCCCATTTGGTGCATGCGACTTTGGTAACATCATTTTATTTTCTGACATAAATGAATTTTAAATTTAATTTACTAACTATGCCATTTATCTAGAAGTCTTTTGATTTTGTTATTATTTTTTTATATTTCATTGTCTTTTAAGCTTGATGGCTTTAAGAAAAGAATTTAAATAGATGAGGAGAGAGTGCATTCTTTTGAAGAGATAGTGAATCCAGAAATTTTCATGTCACAATGGGATTTTATATATAATCCAGTGGCTTAGTGTGTGGAATCAGAGTGACCTGAGCTTAAATCCTGGTTCTGTTAACTATGTGACCATTGTCAAATTATATATCAAGGTTTTCATGAGTTTTCTCATGTATAAAATGGCCCTAAATTATTTAGTTTGCTTATTGCTATGTAAATTATATAAAATAATGTCTAAAAATTCTTCAACCTAATAACCACTTAACAATATATGTTTTCTCATGAATATCTGTTACTTTATGATATCAGAATATATGAGAGTTGAGGAAATGGTTTTATTTGCGTCTTTCATATTCATCATGATTGCTTTGTTTTTACATTCATGATCTATGTTTTTTTCTAGTTTCTTTCTCTTCTTAAAGTGAAATCACCTACCCATAAACACAACCAATTTAATAGTCCTGTAATAGTAGTTAACAGGAATATCTGTTTGCAGAGAAGAATGAATGAAATGACTAAACTCCATATAGTTTCCCTACTATATTTTCAGTCCCTTATTGTGATATAGAGAATTTCTCTAATGGGAGATAATTTGCTAAAATATGTGCTTTATATGTAACCAACATCTTCGTCTACATAGAAGATCAGTGACCAAGAAGTGTTAAGACCATCAGAAGAATTTAACTAACACATACTATTATTTCACTGACATATCCATAAACAGGATGAGGTGACAGAGAATAATCTTTTGGTCCCTTATAGCATAGAATATTGGTATTCCTGGATTTATTCTTAATAGAATTTTAATATATATTTACTTTCATATAACAAACATACATATATATAACTTAAAGAAAAAAATACTTTCCTTCTATTTTAAGGCCCATTCATTGCTCAGTGCTTTGATAATAAATAATTAATTTTATAACTTTCCATTTATTTATTTTAGATAAATACACTTTGAACATGGTACTTCAATTTTGTGCATCCATCACATATAATCAAAAATTTAATATAATACAAATATTTCAATACATCTCAGAAATAATCACTCTGAAATGATGACATTTTCATGAAGTTGAATAGGACATGACTGAAAATTTGGACCATTATTAGTTATTCTTTACTTTGACAAGGTGAAATTAATTTTCCAATTTCACACTCTCAGTAGGTGCTAAATCAGTCATATTACTACAGGATTATAGATGCTCTTAATCTTCCACAATTGTTGTCTTGTCTCAGTCATGCCAGTGAAGTGAAGTTTAGAGTTGTAATGTTGCTGAAATATTTCCAGAGTGTGTTAGTCAAATGTATTATATAATGGATTTATTTAGTAGACTACCTATTGATACATTTTTCAAACTTTGTTTCATGATTTTATTTCCTTTCTCTGTGCTTCGTCCTACCTTCCTAATTCCTGTTTTGGCCCTAACAC
This sequence comes from Cabassous unicinctus, assembly GCA_029593785.1. Lineage (NCBI taxonomy): Eukaryota > Metazoa > Chordata > Mammalia > Cingulata > Chlamyphoridae > Cabassous > Cabassous unicinctus. The sequence goes on along the minus strand of JAQZBX010011127.1, from coordinate 35,231 downwards.
TTTTCAATAAATATTTATGTATATAGTCCATGGATTATTGTAAAAGAGAGAGAGAGAGAAATATAGTGAAATAAAAGTTGGGATAGATAGAAAGAGAATGAGAAATTTTTTGAATAGAAATGTATATTTTGTTATGTCCAATAATACATTAATATGTAATTATATTGTTAATTGATACCTTCATAAGTAATTTTATTAACATAGCCACTGAAGCTAAGTTAGATATTATAAGATTTATTTTTGTGTGTATTTTCATGAAACAGTGTAAGTTGCCTGAATGTATACAGAAATCAGAATTTAGCTTAATTATATATTTTTAATTCAGAATTTTGTGAGTAAAATGAATATATTTTTTCTTTATCCCCACAATTATGAAGGTATTTATTCTATTCATTAGAAAAATCTTTCACTTAGATCTGTGAGAGCCTTTCTGGAAAAATAAAGACATGTTTTTCTTCTCATTCTAGTAATTTTAAGATGATTTTCGCATTCTCTTCTTGACATATGAACATCTGAATTTGACAAAACCTTAGTGTGTTTCATGTTATGGCTATATATCATTGGGATATATATCTATATATTTAACATAGCCTGATCCAATGTATAGCACATATTTAACTCCTTTAAACCCTGGGGGAAAAGGGGGCCAATGAATTAATAATGATTTAAGCATCTTGGTCTATTATACACTGAAGGAAAAACAAAAGTTATAGTGCTGAAAATTTGCTGTTATATATTGATAATGGATTTAATTTTTTTCAGTTCATATATAGGTGCTTTTTAACTTTATTTTTTTTCTTCACATGTCACTGAATAAGAAACAGTCTGATGGCACAGGGAAGAATTCCAGAAATCAATTACTATTTGTGGTAAATTTCATGATTTATTTCTTTCAGCAGTAGCTCTTATATACAATCTCATTATGGTCTTTGGGTAATGTTTATTTCATAGTTATTTAGAGTCTACATAAGCAACTCTAATTATTAAAGAAATAGCCATGCTTTCTTTTTGACAAAAATGTTTTTTAAAATTCTTTCATAATTTGTAACAAATGTTTCACAATAATGCAAGGTGTTGGTGGTGGTGTGATGTATGGGACTCCTGTATGATGCTATGCATGTTTATTTGTAAGTTCACTTTTTTTACTATACATTTATAGTTTATGTATGTTCATGTATGAATGTTATACTTCAATATTTTTTTTATATCCCACTGAAGGACTTTGCAGGAACAATGAGCATATGAATAATGAATCACCATGGACTATCAAGTTAAAATTTGAACATCAAAAATGGTAAGAAACCTGCAACTGCCAAAATGGGCAATTTATTGATATGAATTTCAAGAAAGAAAACTGAAAGATATTTCACTGCATTTTTTACAAACACCTACCTCCAGAATACTTTCTGCAGCACTGCTCACCTCTATTCCAGAAGGACTAATGGAAACATCATTGCCAGGAAAAAGCACAAAAGAGTTTGTTATGAAGGGCTTTCCCATAAGACATGGCAAATTCTTGACTCCTATAAAGCCAGAACAATACAGCTTCTAATTAATTAAGAATGAGTCAAACAATTTTGTCTATGACATGCTAAGTGAAAAACAAATGTTACACGTGGAAATATCACTACTAAATATGGTACCTCTTGGATTTGTGTTCTGTCACTAAGGCTTTCATATACAGATGCCAGTATACAATGTTTTTGTTTTCTGTTCTGTTGCTTTTGGCATGCAGTATTCTTTCTTTACACTTTACTGAATAAGAAACAGTCTGATAGCAAAGGGAAAAATATCAGAAATCAAGTATTACTTTGTGGCAAATATTGGGATTAATTCTTTTAGCAATAGCTCTTATAAAAAATTTTATTAGTGATCATCAGGTGATATTAAACTCAAAGTTATTTTGAAGTCTACATAAGCAACTATAATTTTTTAATTAAGTGGCCATGATTTATTCTTGACAGAAATGTCTCAAAAACCCACCCAAGGACATGCAGGGATAGTGAGTAAATGCATTGGAAACCTGCATATTGTCAGTAAGTTAAAATTTGAGCAACAATAGTAATGATACAACAAGATGCAAAGGCCCAAAATGGACAATTTATTGATATGTGTTTCAACAGAATAAACTGAAAAATAAAATAGTGTACTCTTTTTAGTGGCACACGAGTTGCATCCACGTCCAGGGCACCATCTGCTGTTCTTTAGTCGCTGCTCCTGAAGGACTACTGGAATGAGATACTTGTCGGGAAAGAGCACAAAATGGGTGTGAAAGGAAAGCCAAGTCAGACAAGTTGAAATGTAAGTCTAACTTACACTATTTTAAGTCTTCTGGAAACATTTTGATATGAAATAAATTTCACATTGTTTGTCATTTAATTTAATAAAATCTTGTAATATGAATGTGGTTGCTTCCATTTTATAATTATGACCATAAAAAAAACTCATTTCATGCACATAATGGCAAATTTATGACAGTATTCAGGTGTCTACATTCCACTATAGAACTTTTAGAGGTAAAAATTATAATCTTCATACTTCTTTGTCGATATTAACATGATGCAGTATGAAAAGAGAGTAGAAAATTTAACATAAATTTGACTGGAAAACAAAACTTGTAAATTTTTGTTTTTACATGGATCATTTAGCCAAAATCTAATGGAACAATTTCTTTATTCATTTTACACAGACAACTGCATCTAGCTGGACCCTACATTTGTATCATTTCCTAACTCATCAATCAATGGCTAGGATATCATTATGCCCTTCCAAAGAACATGATGACCCTATTGGGTGTACTCTATTTTTATGGGACATTGCCTTGAGCACCAAAAATATAAATGGGTATGTCAGGTGTATTTTCAGATTTGGAGTCAAACAGTATTAATTTGAACAATGTGACTGAAGTTACCATGTATATATTTATGGACTTTACATATACTATTGAGTTGAAACTCTCCTTGTTTTTATTATTTCTAGCAATCTATCTCTACTCTGCTTGGAAATTTGGGACTGGTTGTATTGGTCATTGGGGATTCCCATCTCCACAATTCCATGTACTATTTTCTGCATATGTTATCATTCTTGGATGCCTGCTATTCTTTAGTTGTCACCCCCAAAATGTTAGCCAATTTCTTGGCAGAGAATAAAGTCATTTCATTTATTGGATGTGAGACACAAATTTTTTTTTTTGTTACTTTTGGGTCTGCAGAGTGCTTTCTCTTGGCTGCAATGGCTTATGTCCATTATGTAGCAATCTACAACCCACTGATGTATTCAGTTAACATGTCACAATATATCTATTTGCCACTCATCATATCTTCTTATGTTGGTGGTATTTTACATGCTATATTACACACAGTGTCCAATTTTAGCCCATCCTTCTGTGCATTCAATGAAAGTAGACATGTCTTTTGTGACATGCCTACACTCCTCACCATTTCTTGTTCTGACACTCACATCAACCAGCTTCTACTCTTCTACTTTGTGGGCTTTATTGAGATAACTACTGTGACGGTTAGGCTAATGTGTCAACTCAGCCAGGTAATTGTGTCCAGGTGTTTGGTCCAGCAAGCACTGGGCTAATTGTAATACAAGAGCATTTATGGACTTTGAACACCAGTGAGTTTATTGCATGGATGGCTGATTACATCTGCATCAATCAGGGAGATTGCATAAGCAATGGGTGATGCTTTTATCCAATTGGTTGAATGCCTTAAATGGGGAAGTGATTTCAACTTTCAGAGAGAATTTCCCAGCTTGTCTTTGAACAGCCAGCTTCTCCCAGAAACTCATCAAGGACCTTTCATCAGACTCTAGTTGGAGCCCCTGGTTTGCAGCCTGCCTGTGGAACCTGGACTTGTGCATCCCCAGGGTCGTGTGAGAGACTCTTATAAAATCATATATTATTGACAGATATCTCCTGTTGATTCTGTTGCCTGAGAGAACCCTGACTAATACAGCTTGGTACTGGGAGTGGTTCTTAAGGAAGAGAGTCTTAAACATGGGATGTCTGAGATGGTTCAGGAAGTTTAGTAATTGGCTCTCTACTTTAATTGGACTCAAGGGTACTAATGGCTCCCTTTCCAATAATGAAGAGGTTGCTAACAGTCCATGGTGTGAGCTGGCAATAAAGATATGCAAAATGGCATCATTGGATTTTGAGTGGAAATTTGTTTTTCTTTTAATGAAATTAAGTCTTTTGCCAACAGAGATGCTTATCCTACATGTCCACTAGATAATCGCATCAGAACTAAGTAATCAAAGCATTATTTCTGAGGCATGATGTTGTGTTCAATCCAGTAAAATTCAAGACCTCAATTTCTATTGAATTATACAAAGAGAACAAATAAATCTCTATTGTTATAAGCACATATTTGATTGCAGAGAGTGGTGTAAATATATAAAAATAGAGACACTACACTGATTATAATGTGAACAATAAGTTGTCTTAGAAAAATATTAAATTACTTGAAGCTACAGCACATTAAAATTTACTTTTTTTTGGTAATGTTTTACATGATTTTTCTGTAATACAGGAAAAAAACTACTTCAGAAGTGTATTTAATTATTCATCATTTACAAGAATTAAAATATTTCTTGTACATAAGATCATTTATAAGACTTCTTCAACTAAAATCATGGTTAAATCACTGTTAAAGTAAACCTTCAATCAAGATGTTTCCTTGGTATGTTGTTTTAGTTGCTCTTTCAAGTTACAAAAATAATATCTCTATAGGAAAGGAAGAGGTGAGCACTAAGAACAATGATGCACTCAGTTATGCCTAAAAATATAAAGCCAATAAATCATTGAACAAATAAGCAGAAGTTAAAGAATTACTTTTAGAAAATCCTTTTTTTCTAAAATTAATAATCAAATGTTAGAATAAAAAACTCCTATGATTTTCTTACTTATATGTCAATCTAGAATATAGGTATATTTAATTTTCATCCTAATAACTTTTCACTGTTCACGTGTTAACTCAATTATCTTATGTCAAGAAAGAAAACACTGATATCCCTGCCACCATGGATCCTCTCTTTCACATCGATTAGCACAGTCACTATTTAATATTTGTTCTGAATGTATGATTTCTATGAGTTCTACTATAGCACTAGCCTTGTAGTTTGTATAAAACAGGAATTGTGTCTGTTTTTTCCACAAAATAGTAACCCCTAGGATGTAATATAAGACCTGGAATATATTTTACTCAGAAAATATTTTTGAATGAATGGTGGGTCAATGAATGAATACTGGTTAGTAGCAATTGTTAGCACTTATAAGAAGCTTATTATTCTATATGTGCAGTGCCTAAATGTTTTAGATATACTAAGTCATTTATCCCATGACAACTCTAAGAGATGGTTCATTGTTACTTATGATCACAGATTAACAAAAAGAAGTACATAAGCTCTAAGGAATATACTTAAATCCACATAGCTCTTAAAAGTAATAACAGGATAAAAATCTAAACTTCCTTATACAGAATAACTGCTTTAAGCACTTTAGTACATAGAATGAAAGAACTGATTGTTTTTTTTACTTTACCTACTGCATTACCAGAACACGAGAAAATGACATGTGAAGTAACAAAGGTCTATATTTTGTCAGTGGTAGAAAAAAACAGAGTAAAAGAAAAGTGTGTAAGAAATATTGGAAAATTGGTTTCCACTACATTTGACAAATCACTCAATTGGATGATATGTAAAGAATTTGCAGTTTTGGCCTTGACCATCAATAAACAACAGATATTAAAGGAAGGAGAAGTACAATCAGTAGTAGTAGTGGAAGAAGACGGAGGAGGAGGAGGAGGAGAAGGATAAGAAGAAGTTAGAAGGGGACAGCAATGGGAAAGAAGGGGAGGAGTAAAAAGGGTAATGATGGAAGGGGAGAGAGAGAAGAAGAAGATTGTAAAAGTAAAGGCATGAAACATGGACAAACCTCACCACCCAACCCAATAGTATCACTGCACCCTTGTCATGCCCCTCCACTGCACAACTACGTACTTCCACCTTATCATAGTTTCGCCCATATGGGCATTCTGGGGGGAAGTTTGGGGGAGGGAGCAGATGAACACTGGAGATTGGTGGGTATATGGTTGAAATTACAATTCTGGGAATGCTTTACTGGCAATACGGCAAGGGAGGGTTACTGGTTTAGGGTGTTGGATGTGGGAGCCATTCAGGGCAAGGTGCACCTGGGGCAGGTTTCAAAGGAGTGTGTGAGTGTTCATCTTGTCATAGTGTGTTATATCAGTGGGTGGAGAACCACATAATGAGCCAGAGTTGTTGGACTCCCATCCTGGGGAAGCCCAGTATGATCTCAAATAGAGGGTTGGGAGTCTCTCAAGAGCATTCGTGGTGTCTAATAGGGGAGGACAGACCAGTGTACCAAGCCCTTATAGTGTTGTTGTAAGTAACTATGAATCTTGTCCTTCAAAAAGTGAAGCCTAGTGGTTACTGTGGGTCCCAAGGAGAGGGGAAGGGAAGAATAGAAGAGATGGAAAAGAGGTCCTTTTGGGGATGATGGAAGTGTTCTACATGATCTTGCAATGATGGATACAGTCTAAGTTAAATTTCATCAAAATTTATAATAGTGTATGGTCCAAAATGCAAACCATTGACCATGGTTAGTAGCTATGTTTCAATATTTGTACATCAGTTGTAACAAATGTACCATTCACATATAATGGAAGGGGGAAAGGGAGAAGGATGTTGGGTATATGGGAGTCCCCTGTATTCTGTATGTGTCTTTTGTAACCTAAAACTTCTGTGAAAACAAAAGGAAAAAAGAAAGACACTGGGGAAATAAATGGAAGAAAAAGTCACTCTACATACAGGACAACAGATCTTACAGTGATGAAAGCCAAAAAGTCAAAAAAATTTACATATTTTTTCATTTTATTAAATTATCCACAATTTTTATTTATTTATTTATTTATTTATTTGTATTTTTTTTCTTATTTTTAAAACTATCATTATTTCATTTTCTTATTAATTGGATTTGGCTATTTTATTGACTTCATTTTTGAAGAAGTTTTGGATCACAGAAGCATTACAAGTGTAGCAGGAGAGGATCATTGATGTGGGGTGTCAGTGATGGTGGGTATATGGGAGGAAGTTCACCTGGGCATACATATAAGGCATATAAATATGTTCAAATGTCCATGGGGCGCTGTCATGGTGCATGGAGATTAACACAACATCAAATTCCCATCCTGGGGAGCTTTGCCACATCCTCTAATGGAGTAGCAAGTATCCCCCAAGTACAGTGGCAATGAGCAGTGAAGGAGGATGGTCCATTGATGGGCCCTTGGTATTGATGACTGTGCTTATAAACCATTGCTCTTGAAATTGAAACATAGCCTAGTATTATAGGATGCCTAAGAGTTATCTCCTGAGAGCCTCCTTGTTGCTGAAATGTGGCCTCTCTCTAAGCCAAACGCATCATATAAATGCAATAACTTCCCCCCAGCATGGGACATGACTTCCAGCGATGAGTCTCCCTGGCACTGAGCACCAAGGAGCAACTAGCAATGCAACTGGAAAAACACCTTGACCAAAAGGAAGAAAAGGTAAAGACAAATGAGTATATGGCTAAGAGGCTTCAAAGTGAATTGGAAGGTCACTCCAGAGGTTACGCTTATGCACGTCTCAGCAGGATTTCATTGATAGCCAAAGTAGATACTATCCCAAATAACAGGGCTCCTGAGGGATCTGGAGACATCCAGACACTGTAGTCAAGGAAGATAGTTCTGGAGTTTGGGCCCTTGCCTTACTTTGGAATTTAAGCTCCCCAGTGTGACAGAGTTTGACCCAGTTGTGGTTTCCCTACACATGGCTCTACTCTCCTTTTTATTTGAAGCTATAATTGGTACTAGAGCTGGTTTAAGTGTAAGTACAAAAGCCTTAAATCTTTGGACTGTTAATTTGCCAGCTGAATTGCAACAGATTTGCAACACCTACTCTCCAGTTCATTGGACTCACCCAATACAACTTATAAGGAGGAGATGATGGACAACCAACATACCAAGGAACTGAAAGAGTCTGCAACTTCAAGCAAGAGAGTCCCATCCATCAGCCATGTGGGATTGAAGGTCCCTCTCAATTAGAGGTGGAGTGGGCATCACCATTCCAGATTCCTAAGGATTGGGGAATGAACTATGAACTAAAGTAGACTCACGGGCATTCTACTGCAGATTTAATGTGATTCTACCAATGCAAGGAATTATATCATTGATGGTCAGGCAGTGGCCACTGAAGGTTCTGAGAGCAGGGAGAAAGGAAAAAAGGTGTAATATGGGGGCAATTTTGGGACTTTGCAATCATCCTGAATGACATTGCAACAACAGATACAGGCCTTATATATCTTGCCATTACCTAAAAAAATTGTGTGCGAGAGAGTGTGCACTACAATGTAAACTTTAATCCATGGTTAGTGGCAGTGATCCAAAATGTGTTCATCAATTGCAATGAATGTACCACACTAATGAAGGATATTATTAATGTGGGAAAATATGAGAGGTGTGAGGAGCAGGGCATATAGCTATTCCTTGTATTTTTTTAATGTAACTTTTATGTAATCTAAATATCTTTTTAAAAATTAAAAAAAACAACAACAAGGGGGTGGGGGAAGTAAAGGCATGAGGTCAGTTATACCATAGAAGATTTGAGGTTCCTTTACATTTTCAAGGTGCAGAATAGAACCCCAGATTGATATTTTACTTGCAAGTGTGGGGTTATCCTGAAAAGAGCTATATGAAAACATAGAAGTAAATAACATTTAAAAAGAAATATAGAAATTCTGATTCTACTTACTATGTATAAATTTACAAAGAATATTTCCTAAACTTCGACAATTTTTAAAAACCCGATAATCTAAAATGTCATAACTTTTCATGAGTCCACCAGATAGATGAGGTTGGAAACATCCAGGAAATAGGAATACCAAGGAGGGACATTACCATGAAAGAGCAGATGTAACAAGCAAATTGTTTCTCCTTTGGCAGATAGTGGGAGAATGATGTGGCTATTCTACAAACAGATAGGAAGAATACAGGTAAATTTTGTAGAATTGCCAGAGCCAAGTGTGGGATAGTGTGTGAGTTGGGGAAAGCACAGTGAGCCCTAGAATCAAAGGGTTTGCATTCATTCTCATCATCTTCTCATTATCTGCAGTTCTTTACTAAGTTCTCAAGAAAAAGACAGAAACAAGGTAGATCTTCAGACAAGTTTATTGTGCAACCTACATAATATCAAATCTCCTCCTCCTCTCATATTAAATGGGAGCTGCTATTAGTTTACCAACCATAGATTTATTCGTATTGTAGTCTAACCTAAGGATAGATAAATTGTACTGAGATAATCATAGATTGCTCATGCTTCCTGACATCAACCAACTGAATAGCAAACCTTTGCTTCCTAACACCCTTGCCCTAGTTACACACAGAAAGCTTAAATCTTATCACAGTTTCTTTCTAAATCCCTCTTACTTAGAAACCACACATTCCCCTATACCAGGTATTTTTCCTCTATGCAATAAGAAACGAGCCCAAATTGTTCAACCACATGTGTTCTTGGTAGAGATTATAAAAACATGCATGGATACACATGAAATTTCATCAAAGAGATGGAGTCTTTCAATTAGTTTCCGATGAAATCCTGGAAGGAGAAATTTTATAAAGCACACACACACAAATAAATAATAAAGAATTCTGTCAACAGCATTATCAGTAGAGTCAATGCAGCTGACAAAATAATCAGTGAATTTGAAGATACGTCAATAAGATAAAAGTTAATAAGGAAAAAAAGAGTAGAGAATAATATCTAAGTTCTGTGGAACAATATCAAACATCTAATATACATATACAGTAACACAAAAATAATAAAGAGGGAGTGCATCATAAGAAAATATTAGCAAGATAATGGCCAATACTTTTCTAAAAACATGGAAAAACATCAAACCACAGGTCAGAAAATTTTAGAAGACCCAAAGAATGTAGCAAATCAAACAAGGCACAAAACACATAGATTATCAATGCTGAAAACCAAAAATATGTACAAAAATCATTAAGGCTGTCAGAGGAAAATACATATCAAATACAGAAAAAAACCATGATAATTATTCCAGATTTGTCATAAAAAATGACATAAGCTGGAACGTAATGGAGAAACATGTTTAAATTACTGAAAGATATCAACTGTCATTACAGAATTCAATATAACTGAAATATCTTTCCAATATAAAACAAAGACCTTTTTCTGGAAAATAACATAAACACACACAAATAAGTAATTTATAGCCAGCAGACTTGTGTTTCAAAAATTTTCCAGGACAAAAGAGTATGATAATAGAAGGAAACTTGGGTCTACTCAAAGAAACACTAGAAATGTAAAACTGAAGGCAAATATATCAAATATTGGATTTTTAAAAATTTAATGCTTTAAAAATCACTGACTAAACAAAAATATGCATATGCATTGTAGGGATAGAGCCACATATAAAAGTTAAATTTATGAAAATATAGCAAAAGAATGAGAAAGATGAATTGGGTCTACTATTAAAAGGACCATATACTTGTAAGGCAACTACTATTAAGCAAGAAGAAAAAAAAAGCCAAATAAGGAATGAAAGAAGGGATAACACTATAGTTTCCCATAAATATTGAAATGATAGTAATAAAATGATATCAACAATTTGCTGCTAAATTTCATAATTTAGATAAAATGCAAAATTTCTTAAAGTTGCTCAAACCAGGAAAACGGTTTAACTGAATATCTGAATAGTTCTGTATCTATTTAAGTAATTTAATGTTTTCTTTAAACAGTCCACATGAAAAGCAAAAATAGTTGGAATGACCTTCCCAATGTGAAAACGTCACTTTCCTTCAGACTGGAATTTGGATAGAGTGCTATGTGAAACCTCTTCAACAATGCTGAAGAAGATAACCTTTTGGGAGATAGTAGAGCAACAACACAGAAGAGACCTCGGTCCCAGGATACCTCATGGAAAAGAACCACCCACAAAGTTTAGTCATCTAAAGTCTACACTATTACATGTAAGGAAAATACTTTCCCCTTTGTTGAGTCACTTTGTTTCTGAACCACTATCTTACCCGAGGACAGTCTGTACCTGGCTAATACACAATCACATCACCTGATAAATTGTTCTTTGTTTTACAGAGTTCTTTTTTTCTGTAAATAGGATTATAAAATGTATGTTTAACAAGATTTAGCTGGTATTGCCAAAGTCAAACTGTCTTCTCTGACCAGCTCTAGAGAATACCTGCCAGCAATACACATCTCCCAATGGCCCTTGCTATTTTTGTTACTTTAAATATATATATAATAAAGCAAGGGATTCTATTTATTCAACTCGGATAAGAGTAGTATACTTTTCTAGAAAAACAGTCACATCATAGTGTGTTGATGAAGAATGTGACTCTAAAGTTACTCTGTATGTGTTCAAATGTGTTTGTCCTTTAACCTGTTGACTGGTCATGAACAAGTTCTTTTTTTTTTTTTTTATTGTGGGTAAAAATCAAATTTTTCACAATACATACACATGAACAAGTTCTGTAATCTCTCTGTGCTTCAGTTTCATCATCTGTAAAATCTAGCCATTCAAATACATTTGTAGAAGCACTTTTCTAGTTCATGGGGATACAGCATTGGACAAAATAGGTAAAAATCCTGTGCTCCTAGATCTTTCACTGTAGAGGAAAACAGAGAGGAAACAAAAGTCATAAGCAAAGTATATAGAGTATTAGATGAGGTGAATTCTATGTAAAAACTATGCAGCATAGATGAAGCATGGGGTCAGATTTGGTTTTAAATAGTGTAGTAAGGAAGAGAATGAGAAAATATCCATGCTGTTATCTGAAAGAAGGACATTTCAGGAAGAAGAGAATTGGATAAAGTCCAGGCAACATCATGACAAATGTGTATATGGAAGCACGAGGCGGTCACTATGCCCACTCCATAGTGAGCATGACAGATGCAATGATTAAGGATGAGATAATAGAAGTAAGGGATCTGGAGGCTCCAGTAAAAGTTTAAATTTTACTCTTAGTGTGATAGGAAGTCTTGTAGGTTTTGTGAAGAAAAGAGATATGCTTCAACTTACATTTTAACAGAAACACTCTGGCCCCAGTATTAAGATAGACTCAAGGGGCATAAGGCAGAAACAGAGGCAATCTAGAAGGTTGCATCAATAATTTAAAGAATTAGATGATTTGTCGTTTGTGCCAAGGTGCTAGAAGAAGAAGTGTTGAGAAACAATCGCACTCTGAATAAATTCTATGGATAGAATCAATATGGTATGCTGATGGACTGGATGTGAAGAATTTGACATAGAGAAAATTCCAATATGTCTCTTAGGTCTTTGCCTGAAAGAGTAGCGGAATGGTTTCCCATTACCAGAGATTAAATTTTAGGTCTTGCAACTACCAATATGAGAGTTATCTTGTTAAGATAAATTATGTTAATTATACATCTAAAACTCTTTGAATATTCTCTGGCCCTCAGTATGTGTTAAGTAAATATAATATATTTCATATCATTATAAAATCAAACATTTGCAAGCAAGAACATTTGTTCATATTTTGTCATGCTTTACTCCAGGTCTTATTTTCTTTATCATTTTTAAAATAGTTCAAGTTTTACAATAAATAGAATTCTGACATACCACTAGGGACAGAGTATTTTGTCTTAAGAATACTTCAGTCCATATCCAAAATGGTATTTTATATGTACTATTATAAATAGGGAAAAAGAGGGACAATGCAAAAGTCTACTATATATTATATTATATTTATTTAAAAACAGCATAAAATTTTTTCTAGAATATGATACATGAGTATAGGGTAGTCTGAATTTAATTAAAACTTAAGCATTACCTGAACTTCTTATTGTCTGAAAAATTACAGAACAAAACCCAACAGTATTCATTTTCTAAATCAAAGAAATGTACATAAATGAAAATAAGGCCAGCCGAGTTCATTAAAATGACAAGAAAATGAAAAGTTCCTATAAATATAAGAAAAGGCATTATGATTATGCATGTACAAGATGAGAGATTAGTCAAAAGAGTATATTTTTAAATATTAAGGAGTGGTTGTGGCTCAAGCAGTTGAACGCCAGCCTTCCACATGGGAGGTCCTGGTTTCAGTTTTCCCTGCCTCCTGAAAATGTAAAAATAAGCAACAAGCAAAACAAACAAAATCCCAGGGAAGTTCATGTGGCTCAGGGGTTCAGCTCCAGCTTCCCACATACCAGGTCCTGGGTTCAATCCCCGGCCCCTGTACCTCAAAAAATAAAATAAAATAGAATGTTTATCCAAGACTTCTCTAGTTGCAAACAAAACAAAGAGGAATTGCAATATAGATTGTAAACAAGGATAATACAAAGCAAAAATAAATCAAAATACAGTAATCTATCTGGATATTATGTATGATAATTTAAAAGTTTCACAGTTAAGGTTGTAGTATAAAATAATGTATACCTTTAAATATTTTAATATATTAGTGAAAAATGATGAACAAGTTAAAAAATTGTTAAGCATTTTACTCCTAAAAAAGGGTGAACTTTACCTTAATCATTCAGTAATTCTTTAGGAAAAAAGTCAAATTAAAATCTAGAAAGAAAGCCTTAATATATATTAAAATAATACAAATCACTTTAAAACTAACAATATATTTAATAGTCATTGCTTAAGTTTGAATAAAAGATAAATACTTGGAAAATGAAAAAAATATATTTTCTTAAATATATGTAGAAGAGGAAAGATAAAACAGCAACTCCAGATTAAGTAGAGTAATTTTTTAAAAGGAGATTTTAACAAACTACCTCACTAAAATTTATTCGATATCACAAAATTTGGATTAATTATCAATTCTTGGATTTACAATTTTTCTTGATTAAAAACGATTGAACCAAGAAATTAAGTCAAGAAATGATTTATTTTAAAGAACACAACAAACTTATAGAAATCAGGAGAAAGGAAATAATTTTTTAATCATGACCAAATTAAACAAAGACATGATAATTACTGAAGATGTTACATCACAGAGAAGTAGGGTTTTCAAATGTTAGCAGGTAAACACAAAAGAGATATTATTTCATGCAGATATTTAACGTGATTCAGTTACAAAACTTCAAGTCTTATAGTGTTGCATGATGTGATTCCCTTTATTAAATACAAAGGAATTACGAAAGGTTATAGTGATGAATGGAAGCTGAAGTCTGAAAAGGAGAAATAGAGGGTGACAAATATGTGTGTTTGTGTATATTAAATATATATGTACAAAAGATTAGCCTGGAAGAACTTGAACAAAACTAACAAAAATAAGATATTTCTATATTTTTTAATATTGAAAATACTTTCCAAATTTTCTTCAATGTTCTCAGACATTTTTCTATAACTTAATTCTATCACAATGTTTTACTTTGCTCTAAGAAAAATATTGAAGTGCTATTTTTTGTTTTTTTTACGTGTTTCTTTATGAATAAGATTAAACCAAATATTTATAAAACATCATCAATATTTTTATAAAAAGCCATTTTGTATTCAAAATTTTGCAAGAAGTTAAGTATTCTGATAATAGTTGCCAAAAATTTTTAGTGTTCCATTAAATTCTTTCCATTCATTGTCTTATTTAATGTTCACAATAACTCAATTGACTTAGAAATATTATTTTTTATGTACAACTGAGGACAGCTGATTTAAGCTTAGTAACTTACTAAGGGATATACAGCTAACAGGCTGGCAGATCTAGAATCTGAATCTTGGACTATCCAGTACAGAGCAGCACTCTTTATGCATGTGCTGTGTTACTTCTTGCAGAATTAGTGGAATGACTTCTGAAATCACTCTCCGTATTAAAATTCCCTAAAATTGGAACATACATGTTAATTTCTAAGATAAAATTTGATTGCATTTCTATGACACAATTTGTAGGTTTCTGAAATCATATTCTTAGAAATGTCACAGAAAAAGTAGTAGATTACATTGGAGTTGCAGAAATGGAAACTGCTAATACAAAGAACATTGGTCAAGGAGTCAATAAATCCAATAATGTAGGATCTTGTGATGAGGACGCTGGCAGACTCTGGTGCACATAGCAACAGAGCAGTGAAGAGAGCTGCAGATAGCTACACAGCGGTCATAGGCCATTGAAGAGAGAAGAAAACATTCAGTGGAAGCTACGAAGACAAAAAAATACATCTGGGTGAAACAGCCTGTGAATGAAATATACTTGTTGGAATTCAGTAAGATCTCTAAGGTTTAAGGTGTGATGATCATTGAGTAACTGAGGTCCAGGAATGACAGGTGACTGAGGAAAAAGTACATGGGGGTGTGAAGCTGGGGATCCAGGCGAAATATCAGTATCATCCCTGCATTTCCCAGCACAGTAATCAGGTACATCAGGAGAAACGGCATAAACAAGATCCGCCAGATCTCTTCAGAGTCTGTCAATCCCCCAAGGATGAAGTCAGCCACATTTGTTTCATTCATACTGCCCATAGCGTTCAAGTGCTGTAAACTGTTGAGAAATCAATGGTGTTTCTTCCATGAATGACTTCAAAACATTTTTGATTATATGAATGAACTGATACTTTTAAAATTAGTTTAGTGATAATAGAAATACATAATAAAGTCTAGTTTGACAGCAGTGACTGAAAAAAACAGAATTTTACTATGAAATATGAATTTGGATATTATATAATAGAAAGTTATATATTGCATAATTAGAATGAACTTTAAACTGTTATAAATACTTTATTAATAAATTTAAGCAGTTGAAATATTGCACCATACTTAGTACTATTGTACACATTTTCAGACAGTAAATAGGATGCAGAAAATTATGTAAGTTATCCAGACTCACAACCAGTAAGTTTGATTGATTTTGTGATTCTAGAAAGATTTATTGAGTCTAGAGATGATATTCATACCATTATATTCCAAATTATAATTAAATTCAGAAAACAGAAAAGAAGTGCTAGATATATAATAAACAATGATAGTTCTAATGCATCATTTACTGTTCTTTTTTATCTAATATTATTTAATACAAATGACAGATCAGAAATTAATAACTTAGGCTGCCTTACTGGGGTTTATTAATATAAACCACACATTACTATTAATTTTCAGAAGATATGATTTTAAGTCATTATTTAAAATCAAATTTCTTTCATAATTATTTTTTCAATATATATTCATTGCTTGATTATTCTGGTACCATCAAATCTATTTTTCCATTTTTCAAATACTGATATTACTTAAGTAAGGTCAAAATGATATAACTGTATATGCATACTATTCTAATAATATCGCTATTTTTTGAAACAAATTAAAACTCTTTAACTTTGAGAATAATAGTTACCATAAGCCAAAATTGATTCAAAACTTCTTTCAGCATTATTTTTCTAGAAATTCATCAACCTCAAATTTTTCTCACAAATAAAATATGTAAACCATTTAAGGAACCTGAAATGTCTGCAATGCAATATTTGTCTCCTTTGAGATAAATTATTTTTAATTTTATTTGCATGCATTTTTAGTTAATTCTGAGGTAAAATAAATAACCTGAATTTTTTCTGCAAGTCCTGTCAAATACAGACTTTACCAAGAAATTGTATCTCACAAGTATATCAGGGAGCTACTGTGAACATAAGCAGAGCAGAGTATCTCTTGCCTTTCACACTGATAATGCCATGGCAACTATTTTATTGAGGATTGCTGGTAATGTAACTTTTGGTCATCTCTGGGACCAATTTCCAAGGAAGATAGCTTGGCATGATGCCAAGGATAAAAGTTTAAGGAGTAATGCATCTAATGTTAGGTTTATAACGGAGAATTGCCTTCCTCATAGAAACCACATAATATTAAGCATCTTATTTTGGTTTTCTTTCTGATGGTTTAATTTATGTTTGGGTAACAGAGAAGGTATTTCTAGAAAAATATTTAAGTTAATATGCAACTGAAAGGCCAGAATGTTAACCACAATTAATGAAATAGCACATTTTTTACAATGAAACATTTTTATACTTAAAAATGTGAAAATATCATGGGAATAAGCACTGCACGTGAAGCAAAATTACAAACACAAAAAAATACAATGAGGAAAATGTAAATCATTCATGAATGTCAATCTTTAGATGTATTTTCTTCCAATTATTTTCTTTAGTGCATATAATGTTTGTTTATATGTATACTTATGAGTAATTTTAATCACACTGTATTTTCAGCAAAATCTTGCTTTTATTATTAAATACTTTTAAAGTATCTTGACTTAACTTATATTAGACTTCTGTAAAACCCATAGTTTAATGTATTTTGCATTTACTGAGGCAGCATAAAAACTTCTTCCTAGGAGTATGCACCAATTGATGAATGGGCAATTTTGAAGCATCACAAGGAAAACATAGTGAAGTTTCCATATAGGTTAGAGAATGTCACTCATTCATCCACATAACAGGTACATTGTTGTATTTGGACACAACAATGTTTGTGCAACTTGTTTTTAATATTTTAGTGAATTGGCTTTTATTATATAAAAGAAACATAAGAGAAGAAAGTAAAAATTAGTGCTTAGATGAATAAATATTTTATAATTAATTTCATGGCCAAAAGCTTACCTTCTCTGTATATAACTAAGTGAAATGCATTCTTGTTATTGTTTCATTAATTAACAATAAACATATCTATTTTCTTGATTTTCTTTAGAAGCAACTCATACTAGAAAACCTGTTTACACTGTAGAATTTCAGAGAATTTCATGGTATGGATCAACGTATTACAAAATAATATATTACATAATTAATGAACATTTGAAAGTACAATCCATCAATTCATCAAAAATTCAATGACACAGAAAAAAACTTATTTGGATATTAAAAGCCAGCATTAATTTATTTCAAAATATGTGACCTTGGGTTTAAAACAAAGAAGAGATTAATAGAGATTATCTATAAGAATGCCATCTCAGTAAGATCTGGTTATTCCTTGCACAATTTCCCAAGCACTGAAATACATTTTTATAGTCATTATTGCACTTTCAAATAATATAATTAATAAGCAAAGAAAGAATAATTTACATAACTTTTTCTGAATAATCTTTTTTGCTGCATTTTTATGAGTGTGATTGTAACCAAGGGCTAAGAATTAACAAGTAATTGTGTGTACAAAATTATTATTTAGATACCTTTATATTTTTAAATAGCCAAAGGAATGTGTGAAATTACTTAAACTGGCTTAGCCTGGACCTGCTATTGAGATGGGCGTTCTAAACGGGTCTCACCACTGCTTATGGTTATTATAGATTTAACCTCACCCTTGGTTATGCTTACTATTGTAATGGTAACCACTCCACTCTCTTCTTTTTCATATCCATAAGAAGAACCTTGTTACTGACCTTTGTTTTGTATAATCCTTTCCCAGATCCTTCTGACTCTCCCCAGTTTGGTAGAGATCCCATCGTGTTCAACCACTTAATGTTTATTAATGAAGAAGTCAGTGCCAAATCCACACCAGTTATTCCTTAGCATCTCAATGTTATAAATATCAAAATTAATACAGTTCCTGGGGGGTAGTTTTGGGCCATTAAGCCATTGTACTCCTTGGTTTGTACCTCAGAAATTGATCTTTAGAGGGCATCAGGTAGAAAGAATCTACTTTTTTAAGCATCAGGATTACAATATGTCATCTCTAATAGTAAAACAGTTTTGGCAGAAGATCAGGAGTAAGAAACAGAAATGAAACATGACTTCTTTGTCCTGCAATTCAACAAAATTAGAACTTTATCCCAGATAATTATTATTATTATTATTTTAATTATATTTCTCCTTTTAGTTCTGTCAATTTTCCTTTATGTTTTTGGAAGATTTGTTAAGGAATTTTATAATTTTCTGAAAAATTAGCTCCACTATTATTTTATACTCTCCTTCATATATCTGAAATAAACATGTCTATTTTTTTCTAATAGTATTACATTGCACAATTGTATTTATATGCTATTGACAGGTATACATTTTACATTCTTTACTGTATTCTTAGAGACATCACACATTTGCATCTTACTTTTTAATAGAATCAATTACTAGGCCTTTTAGTTGGAGTGTTTAGTCCACTTGTGTTCAAGTCATTATTTATGGGCTATTTTCATATTATGACATATAGTTTTGAAATTCTGATTCATCTCTCCTAGTATCTTTTTGATTAATATAATGTTTACTTTAAAATTGTATTCTCTCTATTGGATATTTTTTAACCATACTTTATTGCATTATATTGTTAGTGTTTTCTCCAGGGGATAAAATTTTCATCCTTAAATTATTTTAGTGCTATTAATATTATTATCATTGCTTCTAGGCAACAAGGATGTGAACGTAGGACACTTCAGGTTCTGTTCTGCCACAGAGTTTTTCACAACTACCAAAAAGGGCAAAAATATCTTACTCAAATCTCTAGAAAACAGTTAAATGATTGCATTAACTGGATTAGAGCTGAACCAAGAAAATGCAAACTTAAACTAGTATCGAAACCTGGACTTGCCACCAACTCCTCCCTGGCACAGTGTGGAAACCACATGGAATCTTATTAAGGGTCCCTGTCTGTTTTGTAGAGAAGAGAGTAACCCTTGTGTGCATCCTGTGTTGCTTTTAAAGGCAGCCGCTCTAAAACTGAGTGCGGATTTCTCATGAGAAACCATAAAGGCAAGGATGCAGTTGGATGAAAAATTTAAATGCTGCAAAAAAAATTTCAATGGTGAATTTTATATCTGGCAAGACTGTCCTAAAAAATGAAGTAAAGATTAAGACATTCCCAGATAATCAAAAGCTGAGACAAATAATCAACACTAGACCTACCCTACAAGCAATGCCACAAGAAGTTCTTCTGACTGAAAGGAAAGGATTGTAGATCATGGACTGAAGCATCATAAAGGAATAAATATTTCTGGGAGAGTAACATATAGATAATTATATCCCCAGAATTATTGTATTTTGCTTTTTTGTAGGTAACTCTACTTTTAATTTGCACATATTCTAAGAGATACATGCATACAATATAATGCCAACAGTGTGGTTTAGGACTAATAATGTGTAAAAACATATTTTGTAACAGGTACAACAATGAAAAAAATGGGGTGGTGATAGGGTTTAGAAACAATGTTTGTGTATATTATTGAAGTTAAGTTGGTATCAAATCAAACAAGATTATTATAGATTAAGGATGATGCATTTAAGCCCAAAAGTAACTGCAAAGAACATATCTGAAGAATGAAAAGAAGGAAATGAGAAGAGACCCAAAGTAGTACAATATTAAATTAAAAATAAATAAGAAAAAAGACATTAATTGAGAATTAAGGGACCCACACTGATTTACAGATTCAACACAATCCCAATAAAACTCCCGACAGCTTTTTTACAGAAGTGGCAAAACCAATAATCAAATTTATTTAGAAGGTAAGGGGCCCCAAATAGCCAAAAGATCTTAAAAAGAAGAACAAAGTTAGGAAGACTCTCATTTCCAGACTTTAAAAAATATTATTCAGATACAGGGGTAAAAACAGCATGATACTGGAATAAAGAGAGACACATTGACCAATGGAACTGATTCGAGAACTCAGAAATAGAGATATCTACAGTCAAGTGAGTTTTGACAAGGTTGTCAAGCTTTCCCAACTATGCCAGAACAGTCTATTCAAAAAATGGTGCTGGGAGAATGGGATATCCATATCCAAATGAAAGAAAGAAGACACTTATCTCACACCTTACACAAAAATAACTGAAAATGGATCAAAGACCTAAATATAAAAGCTACAGGCATAAAACTTCTAGAAGAAAAAGTGGAAAAACATCTTCAAGATCTTGTGGTAGGTGGTAGTTTCTTAAACCTTACACCCAAAGCACAATCAAAAAAAGAAAAAAAATAGATGAATGGGAACTCCTCAAAATTAAACTTTTTGCACCTCAAAGGACATTGTCAAAAGGGTAAAAAGGCAGCCGATTCAATGGGAGAAAATATTTAGCAATTATATATTTGAAAAGGGTTTAATATACATGATATACAAAAAATCATACAACTCAACAATAAAAAGACAAACTATCCAATTTAAAAAATGGGCAAAAGATTTAAAAAGACAATTGTCCAAAGAAGAAATACAAATGGTGAAGAAAACACATGAAAAAAGGTCCAACATCACTAGTGATTAGGAAAATGCAAATCAAAACTACAACGAGATATCCTTTCACACCTATTAGACTGGCCAGTATTAAAAATTCAGAAAACTGTAAATGTTGAGAAGATCTGGAGTCATAGGAACACATTCACTCTTGGTGGGAATGTAGAATGGTACAGCCACTATGGAAAACTGTTTGAAGTTACAAATGAAGTTGAATATAGACTTGCCACATGACCCAGCAATATAATTATTAGGTATATAATCAGAAGAATTGAGAACAGAGACACAAACAGACATCTACATGCTGATGTTCATAGTGGTTATTCATGAGACTAAAAAGCTCGAAACAACCCACGTGTCCATCAACTGATGAATGGATAAACAAATTGTGGAGTATACACACAATGGAATATTATGTAGTGGTAAGAAGAAATGAAGTCTTCAGGCATATGACAACATGGATGAACCTTGAGGGCTTTATGTTGAGTGAAACAAACCAGACACAAAAAGATAAATACTGTATGATTATGCTATTATAAACTAAATATGTTGTGTAAACTCATGGAGTTAATAAGTAGAATATAGGTCACTAGAAAATAAAATGAGGGTACAGAATGGAAAGCTGAGGGTTAATCTGTGGAGAATTTGTAAAATGGTTATTGTAAATCTTTGGAAATGAATAGAAATGGTGAAAGCATATCATGGTGTTTGTAACTAGCAGTGCTATTATATGGGTATGACAGTGGTTAAAAAGGAAAATCTAAGGTCATGTTTATTTCTAGAAGGAAAGCTAAAAACTGTAACATGGGACTGTATAAGATAGTAAAACCTCATGTAAGACACAAATATGTGTGATATTGCCTATATGATTCTTTTTATAAAATATAAATACAAATACACTAGAAAGAATGAAACAGAATAGCAAATATGTACGGCAGGGAAAGCATAAAGAGGTTAAGAAGTGATGAGTTTTGTTTCATTTGTTTATTATGATTATTATTGGAATAATGAAAGTGCTTTAAGAATGATTGAAGTGATGAATACACAAATATGTAATTATAAAACTACAATTTTTGTACAGTTTGGATGAATTTATCTTTATTAATATGAATCAATAACATTTTTTTTTGTTAAAGAAAAAAGAAGGCATGACTTATAAAACCCAAATAGTGAAAATGGCAGAAGAAAGTTCTTAATTATCCATGAGTTCTTTGAATAGAAATTGACTAAGCAGTCTAGTCAAAAGGAAAAGATTGGAATAATGGTTAAAAATCAGCATCTAACTATTTTGTTTTTAAAGAGCCTTATCTTAAATACAAAGACATAAGTTGGTTAAAAATCAAAAAGAAAAACAAGAAAATATTTCATGCACCTAGTAACAAAAGAGATGGGGTAGTTTTACTGATATCATATAAAATAGACTTCAAGTCCAAAATGTCCAAAGTGACAATGGAATACACTATACTAATGAAGTGGTCAATTCAACGAACTGATATAAGAGTTATATGTCCATGTATATTCACAGAAACAGCCGAGACACCCCATGATGAAACAAATGTTGGCAATTTTGAAAGGAGAAATGGATGGCTCTATGTTCTCATATTAGACTTCAATATACAACATTTAATTATGGCTAGGACACCTATATAAGCATTTGATAAGGAAATGGAAGACCTGAGCATTACTATCAATAAATTAGAGCTAACAGACATGTGTAGAACACTTCACCCAACAAGAGCTGAATACACATTATTCTCTAGTGTTTATGGGTCATTCTTCAGAGTAGACGATATGCTACATCATGAAATAAGACAATAAATTTTACAAAATTTAAATCATTCAATAAATCTTCTCTGGCAACACTGAAAAGATGCTAGAAATAAAGAACAGAGGATAAATGGAAAATTCACTACTATGTGAAAATTCAAAAGTACATCCAGTGTGGGACATGACTACCAGAGATAAGTCTCCCTGGCACTGAAGGATTATTACCAAGTGCCAATGAGCAATGAATTTGAAGAAAAACCTTGCCACAAAAGGGGAAATGTTAAATATAAGTGAGTTTTTATGGCTAAGCAATATCAAAGTGAGTCAGAAGGTCATTCTAGAGTGTACACTTATGCCATCTCAGGAGGTTCTCACTGACTGCCACAGTAAACAGGGCCTCAAGCAGGGGTGCTCCTGTGGACTCTAGAGACATCTAGACACTATAAGCAGGGTAGACAACACCAGGAAATTAACACTCTGTCAGTGGGCCTTACCTTGTAATATATGATAACTTATCTCCTCATTGTTTCAGTGTTAGACTCATTTATAATTTTCCTACACATGGTTCTTATGACCCTTTTATTTGAACCTATAATTATGTAAATATGTATCCCAGAGCCTTAATTCTTCACTCTCTTCATATGTCAGTTGAGCCCTGAATCTCAGCAGAGTTGCAGCCAACACCTACTTTCCAGTTTATCAGACTCACCAAGGACAACTAACAAAAGGATGATTGACAACACCCATCCCCCAAAACCGAGAGTATCTAACACTGCAAGTAAGAAAGTTCCATTCATCTGCCCCATGGCATCTAATCGCCCTCTCAATCAGAAACAGAGTAAGCATCACCATCTCCAAAACCTCAAAATTGAGGTATGGACAAACATAAAGGGGGAGTCCAACTATGGTAGACATAGTTGTAAAGTAGACATTACAATTCTAGTAATGGAAGTACTTGTAATATTGATATAAAGACAGTATTCATGAGAGGTTCTGAAGGAGGGAGAAGGAAGAATTGATGTAACGTGGGAGCATTTTGGGGACATTGGAATTGTTCTGCAAGGTACTGCAATGACAGATATAGGCCATTATATATTTTTTCAGAATCTATAAAATTGTGTGGTGCAAAGTGTAAACCATACTGTAAATTATAGATCATGGATAGTAACAATGCTTCAATATATTTTTATCAATTATAACAAATTTATCACACTAATTAAAGATGTTGTTAATAGGGAAAATTGTGGGAGGGGGAAAAGGAGGGTGGGGATGATGGGGATCCCCAATATTTCTGATGTAATATTTATGAAATCTCAAGTCTCCTTAAAAATAAAGAAAAATTAATAGTGAAAATGTACCCTCTTAAAAATGAATCAATAAATCAAAGAAAAAGTTGCAAAGGCAATTAGAAAATAACTTGAGGTTAATGAAAAAAACAAAACATACAAAATCTTCTAAATGCAGCAAAGTCTGTGTTGAGAGGGAAATGTATAGTTATTAATTCTTATAACAAATAATGAAGAAAAAGTGGTCTAATCTCATAACTTCTGGTACTAGAAATAGAAGAGCAAAATAAACCCAAAGCGACTGGATAGAAGGAAACAGCAAAGATTATTGTAGAGATAAATTGAAATAGAGAATTAAAAACACAGTAGAGAAGATTAATGAAACCAAAAGTTGTTTCTTTGTAAATATCAATAAAATTGACAAAATATTAGCTAGACTGACATAAAAACAAACACAGAGAACACAAATAAATGAAATTAGAAATAAAAGGATGAACATCACCATTGACTCCAAAGAAATAAAAAGAAGTATAAGAGGATACTATAGACAATGGTACCAAATAAATTAGATAAACTAGGTAGAATGGACAATTTACTAGAAGTACACAAACTACCTACATCGATTCAAGGACTCAAGGAGAAATAGAACATTTGAAAATATTGATACCAACTAAGGAACAAAGCAGTAACCAAAACCGTCTCCAAAAAGAAAATCACAGGACCAGATAAGATCACTGGTGAATTTCACCAACCATTCCAAAAAGCCAATACTGCTCAGGTTCATTTATAAAATTGATACTAGGGAACACATTCTAACTCATTTTATGAGGTGAGCATCATCCTAATTTTAAAAGCAGGAAAAGATACACAATAAAATTGTGGACCAATATCCCTTATAAATATAGATGTACAGTCAACAAAACTCTAACAAACAGAATCCAACAGCACATTAAAATAATAATACACCTCAATCAAGTGGGATTAATCTAAATATGCAATAGTGGTTCAATGCAAGACAATCAATTAGTGTAATACACCACCTTAATAGAATGAAGAAAAAAAGTAAAGAAAACAAAAACATGACAATCTAAAATTGATGCAGAAAAGTCACCTGATAAAATTGAGCACCTTTCTTATAAACACACTAAAAAATTAGGAATAGTAGGAATTTATCTCAAAATAATAATGCTATTTTTGAAAATCCCATGAATAACATATTCAGGGACAAGAAAAGAATACCTACTGTCACTGATATTATTCACCATGTAATGAAACTTCTAGCCAGAGTCATTAAACAAGACATAGGAATAAAATGCATCCAAAATTGAAAGTAGGTAGTACAGCATTCCCTGTTTGTAGATGACATGATCCTATATGTAGAAAATCTGAAAAATCCACTACAAAACTAAGAGCTAGTAAAGTAATTCAGCAAAGCAGAGGGTACTACTATATCAACATAAAAATCAGTTACATTTCTATATAAGAGAGTAATGATGAATTTTATGAAGAAATCAAGAATAAAATTATATTTACAAGAGCAACTGTATTAGTCAGCCAAATGGGTGCTGATGCAAAATACCAATAACTGGTTAGTTTTTATAAAAGGGTAATTATTTGGGGCAGGAGCGCACAATTATCAGGCCATTAAGCATAAGTTACTTCCTTCACCAAAGTCCATGGCCATGCGTTGGAGCAAGATGGCTCCTGATGTCTGCCATGGTAGGTTTCCTGGGTTTCTCTCTTCCCAGGGCTTGTCTCTCTCTGGGCTCAGGCTTACTTCACTCTACAAGGCCGGCTGTAGGCTATCAGGCAAACCACTTGTCTCTTTTCTCCGGGCCCTCTCTCCTTCCTCATGACCAATCTCCTCTGTATGCTTACTTCCCAGGACTCCAGCTCAAGACACCAACATCAGAACTCCAACTCAAAACTCCAAATCTGTTCTTTGCCATGTTTTTTAACTTTGAGACCCCACCCACCAAGGGGCTGGGCTCAACACACTACTGACATGGCCCAATCAAATCCCTAATCATAACTTAATCGTGCCCAGATGAACAGAACAGTTTACAAGCATAATCCAATATCTATTTTTGGAATTAATAACTATATCAAACTGCCAAACTGCTACAGCAATATAAAAAATCTAATAACTAAGATAAAGTATTTTTAAGGGTATAAAGGACTTATATGAAAAAAACATAAAACATTGTGAAAGTACTCAAAGAAAACCTAAATAAATGGAAGGATATTCCTTGTTCATGGATCTGAAGAGTAAAAATTGTTAAGATGTTGATTCTGCCAAAGCAATTTATACATTCATTGCAATCCCAATAATAATTCCAACAGCCATCGGGACAGAAATGGAAAAGCCAATTAAAAAAAAATTGTTTGGAAAATTACAGGACCAAAGAGCAAAAACATCTTCAAAAAGTTGGAGCATTAGCACTTCTCATTTTTAAAACTCAAGTCTACAGTAATCAAAATATCATGACATTGGCATGAGAACAGACATGTAGACCAATGGAATTGAAATGGGGGTTCAGAAATAAACCCCCATGTCTATGGTCATTTGATTTTTGAAGAGGTTGCCAAAACCACTCAATGAGGGAAAGAATAGACTCTTTAAAAAATGGTGTTAGGAAAACTGGATAGCTATATGCAAAAGAATGAATGTATACCTCTATCTCTCACCACATACTATAAATAACAAAAAATGGTTCTAATATCTGAATAAAATAATATAAGCTATAAAATCCTTTAGGAATTGAATTATGTACACCAATAAACTTGTTCTTATCCTCAATCCATTCCTGCAGGTATGAACCCATTTTAAATATGACCTCTTGAAAATATTATTTTTATTTAAAGTTTGGCCAAATGAATCAATTTTAGTGTAATCCAATTACTAGAGTCCTTTATAAGCAGAATGAAATTCAAACAAGAGAGAAAGCCCCAGAGGAAGCTAGAAGTGAATGGCACCTGGAGTGGAAAAGATAATGTCATAGTCATGTATACTGCCACATGACAGAAAAGCCAAGGATGAAGGATCACTGGCAGTCATCCCCAGAACACCAATATTGAAGAGAAAGATTTGCCTTTTTGACACCTTGATTTTGGGCTTCTGCCCTTCACAAACCCATGGACCAATAAATCCCCATGATTTAAGCTAACTCACTTTGTAGTATTTACTTTAGCAGCCATAAATTAAGGAAAATTCCTAAAGAGAAACATAGGGAAATGTCTTCAGTAACCTGTGTTATGCAGTGGGAGCTTAGCATTTATACCCAAAGTCCAGGGAACAAAAGAAAATAAATTTGAGAAACAGAGGTTCATTAAAATTAAAAACTTTTATGCATCAGTACATGAAAGTAAAAAAAAAAACTTGCAGAATGGTAGAATTAAATAAGAATTTATTATCCATAATATATAAAGACATCCCACAACTCAACAACAGAAATACAACAATCCAATTAAAAAATGGACAAACTTGAATAGAATTTTCTCCACAGAAAATAATTGGCCACTAAATACATGAAAATATGGAAAACATTATAAGCATTTAGCAAAACATAAATCAAAAGTTCAATGATATACAATTTCTTACCCACTAGAATTCCTATTATTAAAGACAGAAAATAAAGTGTTGGAGAAATAAGAAGAAATGGTATCACTTGCTCATTATTGGTGGGGATGTAAAATGAGGCCAGTGCAGATGCTGTGAGAAAAAAAAATTGGAGTTTTCTAAGAAAGTTTTGTATAGAATTATCATATGACCCAGCAATCCCATTTCTAGGTATATACCATAAATAATTGAAATCAGAGACTCAAACAGATATTTGCATACCAATATTCATAGTGGCACTATTCCCAATTGCCAAAAGATGGAAGCACCCCAAATGTCCATCATCAGATCAATAGAAAAGCAAAAAGAGGTATATAAATACAATGGAATATTATTGAAAAATAAAAGTGTATTAAGTTATAACACATGGTACAGCAGAATAAAATTGAAGACATCATCTTGAGTGAAACAATCAAGACCCAAAAGCACAAATATTGTATAATTTCACATAAGAAATGATTATAATATACACATAAAAAGATCAGATACTAAAATCCAGATTTCCAGGTCCCAAGGTGGGGTAGGGAATGGGGAGTTAAAGCTTAATTGGAACAGAGTTGCTATTTAGAGTGATGGAAAACTGATAAGGGACTTGGTGATGGTAGCACAACATTGTGAAAATCATTAATGCCACAGAATTGTATATTTGCAAGTGTTTAAAAGTCAAAATTACAGGTTGTATGTCAATATTACAGAATAATTTAAAAAAAACCATAGAGCTCTACAACAGAACAGTTTAACCTAATATAAATCACGGACATCACTTAACACTTTATAAAGCGTTATTTCAATAATTGTAAAAGCATCAAAAGAAAGAAAGATGGAGGATAATCTAGGGACTGTATATCATTGTCATTTGGTGATGGATAAGAATTGTGGATAGCAGTACAAATACAAAATTGTTCCTCTATTACAAGGTGTTAAGAATATGGTGATAAATGGGAAAATACAATGCCAAAATGCTACAGGCACCAACCTATTTTACTAACATCATTTTACAGGAAGTCTCCCACCCTGGTCCTACAATCATTATGGTTAATTAATGTATCCAAAAATTAGTAACTATACTACTTATCTTCAATATCTTAATAGAAATTCAGATTCTGAGGCTTTCTCCTTGGGGTCTGATTCTGTCACTGTGGATCCCTGAATAGCTCTGTTTATCCTTCTTGGATGTTTCCAGTACTGCTGACAGAAGAGCCAGACATACACAGTTGTTAATGGCTTTGTGCCAAAAGTCCTATGCGGT
This sequence comes from Cabassous unicinctus, assembly GCA_029593785.1. Classification (NCBI taxonomy): domain Eukaryota; kingdom Metazoa; phylum Chordata; class Mammalia; order Cingulata; family Chlamyphoridae; genus Cabassous; species Cabassous unicinctus. The sequence continues at coordinate 6,122 of JAQZBX010011127.1, read as the reverse complement.
TCTACAATAAAATCACTCTAAATGAACTTACTGTCTCCATTATCCACGGAACCACCTCATGGCTACCATATCACACACAAGCCTCTGGCTCTTACTAGATTTCTGCCAATTACTTCAAGTAATGCCGTTATGGTACAAAAATATATTTTCTCCACCTTCAAGTTGAACTCAGCAAAGGATGCTCCACAGAATACTGCCTGGATCCCCATAATTGTGACTCTTTTAATGGTTCAGTTCATTTCAAATGTGGCAATGTTTGCCAAGACACACCCATGATCCCAAGATGGCTATGCAAGATGGATTCCCATGTCCTTCACACTGTGCTGCAGTCAACAGTTTTCTCACACCTCCCTTCCTCCCCAACTCCAATAATTGAGGTCTGTGTGTTCATTCCAGGTACTTATCCAGAAACAGCATTCTCTTAAGGGTCTTCCATAAAAAATAAAAAATAAATAAAGTAAAATAAAATAAAAAAGTAAAAACTAAAGTAATTAGTAAAATAAAATAAGGCATCAAAATTATGCAATTTATTAATAATTCGGAAAACTGTGTGGGGATATTTGGTATGTCTGCACTTTCTGAATGACTTCCATGTATTTCTACATCTTTTATAATAGAAAAGAAAAAAAATATAATTATACTACTTCATATAAAATGTAAGTACCCTAAATATTTCTAATTTCATTTGCTCTGAGTATGTCAGCCATTGTTTCCATATGTTACTTCTCTACATATTATATTCCTGAAAATACAGTGCATTATTTTTGTTTTACAGAGTTGTCTTTTACAAAAATTTCACATATCTATAATGTCTTGGGTTCTTCATTTCTTTTTGTAGATTCAATTTTTCCTCTCGGATCATTTTCTTCAGTCTGAAATGTTTCTCTTAGCTATGTTTGTGCCACAGGACTTTTGGCAAAAAATTTTCTGAGCTTTCATTTATTTTAAATGTTTCCATCTCACATTTGAGTTTCACGAACATTTTCACTAGATATAGAATTATTGTAATTGCTATTATTATTTACCTTCTCACACTTTGTGGATATTTTTTTCCTTCAAGTGTCCTTGTCTCTTCTGGGAAGCCAGTCATAATTGACATGTTCCCCACTCTTAATCCCCCAAATGTTCCTCCTTCCTTCCCCCTTTTTGCCAAGTTTTGTGTTCTTTCTGCTCACTCTGGCTGCTTTGAAGTGTTTCTTTGTATCTTTCATTTTCTGTAGCTTAATTTTGAGATGCTAATGTGGGGGGGAGTGGAGTGAGGATGGGAATGCATATTGGATTTATCTTGTTTTGCATGTTCAAAATTTCTGTAACACATAAATTCATGTTTTTATCCAAATTTTATAAAAACCTACTTTATAAACCACCTATTCTAACTAATGAAAAATTTTGAATGACTATAACAGTTTAAATTGCTTTTAAATGTTTCATTTAATTAGAAAAGATCTGGTAAGTGCTTTGTGGGACACAACAGCTTTTTTTTTTTTCTTTCTTTCTTTTTTTTATTTAAAAGCACCATATTAGGAGGGGTGAACAAAAATATTAGCTGAAGGGAGGCTGAGACAAAAGATTTTTGTTCATGAGATTAAAGTAGAAATGAAAGAAAAAAAATACAGTATTTGATGAATATGATTAAATCAATCTATTATTCTTTATATGTGATTAGGACTCATGAGGAAAATAACAATTCTGCAACAATCCTTGCCATCAGTTCAATGATGTACTTGAATCCATAATGGTGAAAAGCAAATAAAATAGAATTTGTAATCTGTAAATATGTGTTCATATTTTACCTCCATGATTAAAAGTTGTGTGTGATATTAGCTAGTCAGTCCAAAGTTTTCTTCTCTTTAAAAAGCATTACATTTGAATGACCAAGCAGACACAATGATGGAGGCCAAGCAGACTCATTAAATATATAAAGCAATAACACAAAAAAATTTCCTTTAAATTTTCATTATAAAAGAGGGTTAACATAAAATTGAAATTCCATCATCAAATGTATTCATTTATTTTTTTAAATTAGCAAATATTGGCTGTAAATCTAATAGCATAAATAAATCATTAAAATGTGTGTGACCAGAGTCTTGAGCCAGTACATTTCTATTAGTAATATGCATCCCAAAACTCTATAGGGCTTTAATCCAGTGATTCATATTATGAGTAACAGAACTATAAAAGTGGATTTAGTGATCATCTTCTACCTTTTCATATTCCAAAATAGTATAATTTTTAAAAGTGCTATCTATGTTCCATAAATACCTATATACATATTTTCTGAATGCTGAAGGAAAAGTTATACTTGATATGATCAAACCAATATTAGAACGTAATGAAAAAACTCAGCAGTTACACATGATTTGCCCTTTAAAGAATTTAATTAATTATGGGTAAGCTTTAGAAATTAATTTAAAATAGCTTTCATAACTATCATTTTAATAGAAACAGCAAATTCCAGATACCTAGGACTCAACATTGAAGCTCAACAAAGCTTTGAAAAGAAGAGAAAGAAAATAGAAGCTATCATACATTGAGCACTGGTTACAGTAATAGAATTTTGTACACTTTGCTTTATTTTATCTTTATAGCAGCTCTCATAAGCTAATACGTGCCAGAGCTAAAGCTTAATCCCATGTCACCCTTGTGTGGTGTGCATGTGTTCTTCACAATCATATAGTGCTTCCTAATGTACCATGACCTTATTCTGCCTCCATAACTTGCCTCCATAATGAAAGAAAACAAAAGATGATTCTTGAGGCATGTGGATTTTTTTAAGCCATTAAGAGAAGAGAAAGAGATTATTAAACAAAGAGACTACCATTAAAAGAGGATAAACTGAGTAGTATTCTGAATTGGCTTCTAGATTACATAGATAGCAAAATAAGCTTAAAAGAATAATTGATAATTTTCCTCATTATATAAAAAAAAATACCACTAGATAGCTGAAGTTTTATTGCACTCTATTGATAAATTTTCAGAACCATTTGTGTTTAGATCCTACTTTGCTCTTTGATCTGGACTATATTACTTTTAACATATTTATCTGCAAGTGCTAAAGTAGGTCTACTCTAAGAAAATATTTTAGGCTATCATAAAAAATTGAGCATGAAACTGGAAAAGCTATTGTGGCACATTCCTAATCAATGTTTATACCTCCTAAAAATTGGTATAATCCAATCACTTTAAACATGGGGAAATAAAAGAATTATAATAAAATATCATATAATGGTATTAAATACAAAAGGCAAAATGGAGCCAAATAATATTCTAAAATATAATAGTAACAGAGTATAAAAAAGTAATGTAAAAACCAAATTAATAATTTAATATCTTATAAAATGTATTTTTTAAGAGGACTAAAACTTCAAGAAAACCACATATATCTGAAATTAGATGAACAGACATCAGGAGGATATATAAATAAGAGTAACAGAGTGCAGAGATAAACTAGAAAAACAAACAAACATAAATCTAGAATAATTTTGTAAGTTATGTAAAGGATTATTCACCATATTCACCACAGAAAGCACAGTTAAGGAAAGAAAAAATGAGAAGGACAACTATGAAGAAAAATATATTTGAAATGAGAAGAGATTTAAAACTTTGAGAGAAGCTGACAGAACTAAAATGCTAGCTGTAATTTTCAAAAGTGTTAAAAATTTGTCTCATAAAAATTTAAAAAATGAATATATATGTCAAAGTCTATTTACTATTTCATTAATAGGAAAACCTGGAAGATGATGAGACTGATTCAAAGAGCATTTAAGTAACAGGGTTTTATAGGATTTATTTTAAAAGATACAAAGAAATAAGGCCTTTTTTTCCCTTTAAAATTTTATTGAAGACCATATGCATATAGAAAATTAAGCGCACCCTAAGAGTAAATAAATTTTCATAGACTGAAAACCCAAATGCGAGAGTATATTCTCTACCACAGCCATCATGGGTAGTCTGACCACATGCTTGGAAAGGTATTTACCTAGGTCCCATTGTTTGCAGAGAGCAGGATCAAAGTCCAGGCATTGGAAAGGGTGTGGTTACCTATACAGTAGGCCCTGAGGACAGAGCATTGGTTCACAGAGGACCCTCAGACCTTGAAATCTAATGGAGAGAGAGGCTGTGCTGGTCTGTGAGGGGAAGAGTGGGGGGCGGGGGTTGGGTTAGACTATCCATGGAACTGAGGGAAGGGTTGGAGGGAGGAGCAGGTGAAATCTGGGAATTTACAGATCTGTGGTTAAAACTACAATGGTGGGAATGTTCTTTTGGCAAATATGGCAGGGTATGGTTACTGGCGTAATGCATTGGGTATGGGGGCATATGTAGGATAGGGAGCACCTGGGTCATGCCTTTATAGAATATGTAAGTGCTCATCTCATCATATAGAGTGTTATCTCAGTGGGTGGAGACCCACACAATAAAAAAGAAAATATTAAACTCCCATCCTGGGAAATCTTGCTGTGATCTCAACTACAGGGACAAAAACATAGGCTGTGCCTAATAAAAGAAAACAGACCAATATGTCAAACGCTCAATATTATTGCAAGAAACTATGAATCTTACTCCTCAAAAACTGAGACTTAATCAGATACCCTAGGTTCTGAAGCGAGGGTGAAGGAAGAATAGAATGGATGGAACACAGGACATTCTTAGGGCATTAGAATTGTTCTGAATGATCTTGCAATAACAGATACTGGTCATTTTAAATTTCGTCAAAACCTAAAAAAGTGTATGATCCAAAATGTAAACCATAATGTAATCCATCGACCATGGTTAGTAGTAATGCTTAAATATTTGTACATCAATTGTAACAAATGTACCATCCTCATGTAAAATGCTATTAATAGAGGAGAGTAGAAAAGGGGGAGAGTGTTGGGTATATGGGAATCCTTTATGTTTTCTATGTGACTTTTCTGAAACCTAAGACTTCTTTGAAGATAAAATAAAAATAAAATAAAAATAAAAAAATACCCACCCTGTCAGTGAGCCTTTGTCTGGAATTGATGTTCCCCAGTCTAACAGAGTTAGACTCATTTACAGTTTCCCTACACATGGATCTTCAGCCCCTTTTATCTGAACCTATAATTAGCATTATACTTGTTAAATGTATATCCAAGAGACTTAAATGGTTGGACTGTTTTTGTGCCGGTTGAGCTCTGAATTTCAGCACAGCTGTAGCACCTACTCTCCAGTTCATTGGCCTCACCCACGACAACTACCAAGGAGATTATGGTGGACAAAACCCATCCCAAGGAAAAGAGTGTCTGCAACTGCAAGCAAGATAGTTCTATCCACCAGGCCCATGGGATCTAAGGCCCCTCTTAATTAGAAAGAGTGGGCATCATCATCTGAAAATCCTCAAAATTCAGGAATGAACAATGGACTAAAGTAATTATTATTATTCTACTATAGACTTAATATTATTCTAACACTGGAAGAATTTTTATCATTGATATAAAGGCAGTGGCCACTAGAGGTTCTGAGAGGAGGCACAAGAAGAACAGGAATAACACAGGGGCATTTTTGAGATATTGGAATTGTCATGCATGACATTCAGTGACAAATACAGGCCATTATCATTTTGTCATAAGCTGTAAAATTCTGCAGGGCAGAGTGTAAACTATAATGTAACTATAGTCTATTATAGTCTTTAAAAATAAAGAAAAGAAAAAAAAACTAATGGAGTTTGACTTTTTGTATTCCAAATATGCTTGGGAAACTTGATCCCTTTTCCCTTCCAATTTCTCTGCTCTGGAATGGCAGTGTCTATGCTAGCATGTTCCATTATTGTATTTTGGAATAGATAACTTGCATTTTAAATTTCACAGATCCACGGATTATATCAGATTTTTCCTTAAGAGACACCACTCCCAGAAAAGATTCTGATGAGATTTTGGGCTCAGGCTGATGACTGAAATGATTTAAGGGCTTTTGAATGTTGGAATGGGTGAATGTGTTTTGCATATGGGAAGAACATGTGTTTCTGTGTTCCAGAAGGCAGACTGTGGTAGATTGAATTTTGTACCCGAATATAGATATGTTCTTAATCTTAATTCTCATTCTTGTGGATAAAAACCATTTATAAATAGTACCTCCTGAATACAGTATTTTCATTTAAGGTGTGG
>JAQZBX010011126.1:0-43252 GCA_029593785.1 Cabassous unicinctus | reverse complement strand
ATATTTATATTCTAAAATAAGAAATGTTAAAAAACAAAATTGGCCAGTTCACATAAAATGATTTTCTTTCTCTGCCATGTGTTACAATGAGTTTTTTTTACCATGAAAAATCTTCCTTGTAAAATTTGCAGAAATCTCCACATCCCACTCATCATGCCTCTCCCTCAGCATCTGACACACTTCACAGGAAAGCTGAGGGAGCAGCAGGGAGTAACCGCCTGCAGAAATAGTTGGCATCCCCAGAATTATTTGTTTCAGTCAGAAATGACACTGCTTCTATAGACAATGAGCACCAACTGGAGATTATTAGTGATGGTGTAAGTAAAGCAGGAAGTGATACTTTGAGGATGTTGGGTGGAGAAATTAGACAAAGGAGAGTACAATCATTGTAAGAAAGTAAATGATTTCGCCTCAAAATAGAGCTTGGATCTTGGTATAGAATAATAAAGATGAGAAAGAATGTTGCTGTCCTCATGGAGTTAATATTTGCAGGGGGTAGATACTGAACAGTGCAATTAAACAGAGCACAGAGGATGTCACGTGAGGATAAAGTAAAGGAGAAGAATTCACAGATAAAGGCAGTAGTGATGGGTGTGGGTATGGGGGCTTGGGACAAGAAATCAGGGAATTCCTTGTAAAGAGGGACACATGCGCAGTGCACCAACCTGGGGATAAGCGCTGCAGGATGAAAGCACAGGACAGGTGATGGCTATGAAGTGGATGAGAGAGGGTTTTGTTCGAGGATCAGCCAGAGGCCTGAGAAGACTAAATGCAGTGAGAGAATGGTGGCCAGAGGGCTGGGGTGTAAATGCTGTCACAAGGGTAAAGTGTAATTTTAATTTAAAAGAACAGTGGCTGTGATGTAGGAAAAAAGGTATAGCAGGAGGAACAGGTGGAAACACCGACCGGGATTCTTTAAGATGTGAATTTTAATTGCTGCACTGGTATGGGGTTGTGGTGGGAGCAGTGGAGACAGAGAGAAGGGTTCAACTCTAGGTCTTGTTCTGCGGAGCCCTACAGGTTACTGATGCCTCTGTGTGTTCTTTCCTTCCCCCTCTTTAGTGAGAGTTTTATTCTCCACTTTTCAAGCCAGAGTCTGTCCTCAAATATGTGGTGGTCCTGGCCACCCTTTCACATCCCTGAGCTTGGGGGAAACAGCTGAGAGGGGCTCTGTGTGCTTGGGTGATGTCTGGGTCTCTCAGGGCTCTTGAGGACTCACTGGCTGAGGAGCCACATGGGTCTGAGGTGGTTGCCTGGGATGGCTTCAGATATCCACAAAAGCATCCCTGAGACTCCTACCTGGGTGTGCTGAACCTGACTACTAGTGTTTTGGGAACTAAGAGGGGCAGGAGGAGGTGGGCTCAGTCTACAGGCTTTCTTTGGGGCTCCACTTTCAGTGGGCTTCTTAGCCTCCACCTCATCCATTCCTGCATCTACAAGTTCACAGCCACTCTCTTGTCTTTCCCATCTAGTTCAAAGCTGGGTTGGAGAAGGGGACAGATACCTGCTTGTGCAGAGTGAAAGGAAATCCATTTGTCTAACTCTTCTCTTCTATGGGTTACTTACCTACTTTTTACTTACAGTTTCTGTCTAGTAACAGACCAACCATATTCCCTATTGGTCTGGGCACCCACAGGCCACTGGCCTAAGCAGCCATTGGCTCAGCCTGCTGTCTCTCTGACTACCCAAGGCTGCCTAGGGCCCACCCCTGCATTGCCTGACACTGGGTCCAGTCTAGTAATTATCAGCTCCCTCTTTCCATGGGCCAAGGAGGCTGGTGTCAACTTTTGAGATGGGCCTGGACTGTTCAAGCTCAGTCCCCACTTCAATCAGGGTGGGTCCTTTGAGCATGGCTTAGGATCATGTCCTGGCTGGAGGTCTTCACTTGGAGGGGTTCAGAGTGGGCACAGAGGGCAGATTGGGTCCCAGGGGGAGACCAGGCATCTATGTAGGGACAGATGATCCCACAGAGCTGTGGGAGAGCCCCATCCTCAGTGTGAGGTTAGGAAAAAATGGGAACCTGTGGTAGGGGATCCAGTCTTGGGTGATCCCCATAAGTGTCGTGGCCAGAGTGTGTCTTTAAAATGGGCACTTATGGTGTCGTTAGTGCTGGATTTTGATGAGCATTTTAAACCTAGGGGAAGGTGGGTGTTGGGATACTCTGTGATTTTCTAAATTCCAACCTAAATTTTGGGGTGTGGAAATTAAACTCTACTGTGACACTTACCTTTATTTACCTGCTGTGAAACTGAATAGCCCAGGCCTCCCATTGGCCAGCAATGTCCCATCCTGATTTTTGGGATCCAGGCTTCTGTCTAGTATCAGGATATTTGTGGTTCCCATTGACTGGGGCTAAACTTAGTTAATAATAATGACTATATTTCTTATTATATTGAAGGTTTAACAATTGGCAGGCATTTAGTTCAGCTGTAGTTTACACAAGGGGTAGTCACTTTTTAAAATTTTCATTTTGAAAAGAATTTGCTTTGATTATGCATTAGCTTTTATGCATATGGATAAACATACATATCTAGTTATAGAATTGTATGACTGGTATATTCAGGAAATGATGCTTGCACATACATTGCATGATCAAAAAAGGAGTGGATAACTCCACCCTTGGGTGGGAATTTTACTATGTAAATTAAGCAAGTTGAAGGAGCACAGCCAGGGGCTTCTTTTGCACAGGTCTGGCAAACCAAATGAAACTGGTTTTCATACTTCATTGCTTCAACAGAATATTCTTGACCACAAGAAATGGAATTTGACATCAAAGGATGTTTGCATCTCATTACTTGTAATTTACATATAATCCTCTCATTTGTATCCTAGAAACAGGAAACAAACAAGTTACTTTCAGGTATTCTGTCACCCTACATCCATCATTTGTATTTTATTTTTTCATATGTATTTTCTCAAGAGGCACATCTATGAAAGAGACAGCTAGGCAAAGCAGTTTTGAGAGTTTCTAATTGAATTGTTTTATCAAGAACAACAGAAAAGTATAATGCAAACACCTCCATAAATATATTTGACCTGTCTTGGTGTTTTTTGGGTTTTATAATGTGTAGTGGATTCTTCCCCATGTGAAGACCCTTCCAAAGGATTCATCCACACATGTTTACATGCACAGAAAATACCCAGAAGAGTTAAACAGAACCACTTGAAAGATCTTTAGTTTCTTGTTAGGAATGTATGCATGCATGTATGAATGTATATATTTAGAGATAATTTTCTGACAATTCCTTTTGTAGTGAATAAAAAATTAATAATAGCAAACTGCCTTTTTTAAATTAGGGAAAAGACTGAACTGTCTTTCTCATGAATGCCCTGGTCTCCAGATCACACATCCACTTTAGGCAGCTGATTCAACAAGGCTGGCTGAGGGCCAGTAGGACTAGTGGGGATCAAATTCATAGTAGGCTATATTTGCTCAATCAGATATTCACACTAACAGATGTACATCTATACCTTTTGGGTTCATATATAAAGAGTATACATTTTATATATTTTATATATGTATTATACTTAAAGGTACAGAACATGGATTATTTATCAATCTCTAATCATTCTCAGCTCCTAAGGTCTTCAGAGTTGTCAAAATCCCTTATGCATTTAAACCAGGGACCCAGTAGCATGCATGGTATCTCCTTTTAAATGATCAGCTGATAGGGTCACTGCAACCTCTAAAACAATAAAGGTATCTGCCACATCTCCTAGGCATGCTCCTAAAGTAAAGGGAAACACATTGCTGTTTCAGAATCCTACAACTCTGATGGTCAGCAAAAGCTCAATATCACTAGACCTACAATGTACATTGCCTCAAAACTGGCTCTGTTTCAGAGTGCTGGAGGGTGCTATGCACCAGGGTAGTGAAACACTACAGCCTATATTTCTTTTCTCTCAAAAACCAACAGTGCACAGTATTCTGTGTAAAAAATATACCAAGTGAAGCAATAATTACCAAAGGAATGTGAATAAAACCTAAATAAATATAATTGTCACTATGATCTGCTCCCATGGAAGGACATGTATGGCATTGCAAACCTAGAGCTCACCCATTGATAGCTCATGTCTTAAGGCCTATGGAAAAAACTTCATTTGTCATTTTGCTTACTGAAAAAGATCTCCCTCTCAGGGTACCTAGTAAACACTTATGTTTACATCCTTAAGCTTAATCATCTTGCTTCACATGAGCTCATCCAAAGTCTTCCTGGACTAGGCTGCCATCATGGCAGCTGCACACAACCAAATGGTCTGTTGGGTATGCAGATATGTGCCAGTCTTCAGTAGCTCCAATTTTCCTTGGAATATCTTTCCCTTATCTTTGACTAATTCAAGTAATGGGTTAATGACTATAAATCATAGATGCCCTTCTAGATGGCAACTCCCAAAACCCACAAACTCCTATACTTACTCTGCTTCTGTTAAATATGCCTCTTCTATTGACAGTAAACATGTTAATAAAACCCATTCCATACCTTGTATCAGTTTGGGATGGCCTCACCTGTATGGTAACAGAACATGGTGTCCTAGATGCTCAAGCAGCCTTTGGTCTCAAAAGAAACAATGGGAGATTTAACAAATCTCCTCCATTAAACACACCTGTCCTGCTTCAGGCATCATGCCCTGGGGAGACCTGGCAGATAAACTTAAAACATATGCCATTGCAAAGGACATAAATACCTTTTCCTGCCAAACTGTTAGGGATATGTCAGACCAAAGAAAGACTTGCACAAGTCTATCTTGGTGAGTAATGAGCATTTATTTAGGGGGCTTATGTGGGGTCCTCATTTTGGTAGTGGGAAAATGAGATGGTTCCAAGCCTAGCCATGGTCTAGTCCTCATACTTGGTGGCAAGCAGAGAGGTGGTACAGCCCAGTCTTGACATCTGAACTCACTACCAGAGGAGGATTATTTTTTGAAGCATGTCAATGCGTAGCAGGGGAAAGGGAGCTCTTTTCTAAGGAATGAAGTGAATGCTCAAAAACCAAAAGGACAGGAAAAAATCCTAAAGGAACAGATGTTTCCTGCAAGGCAGGATAGGCTGATTGATATTGGGGTGATTATAGGAGGAGACTAGACAGTTTGGGGAAGACAGATGCCATGGCAGGCCTCTGGAAAAACAGGTTAGCAACATAGTGCAAGATCCACCAGTCACAGGGACTTCCAGGTTTAACTATTTAGGGACTCTGCTATTTGGAGTGGGGGAAAGAAATGAAAGGGTTAGGGGAGAAAATACAAAGTCAGATATGTTGCAACTATCCAGAACTCACCCCCCAAACCCCTGGTGGTGATTAGAGAGTCCAGACTAGTGTAAGACATGGACAGGGAGGATCCTTTTAAACATGCACACCCACAGAGACATGCATGGGGTCACAGCTCAGCCCACAGGTCCTGGTACATTTAGTGGCTCTGAGAACCACAGTGGGGGTTTGGGTCATGCTGTATTGCATGCACATGTGTCAGATGAGACAAATTACTGACCAGAGGAATTAATTCACGTCCAGTTAGGCCTGTGTTCCTTGAGTCCCAGGTGGTGGTAAATTGGTGCCAACACTAAAGAAAATTGGGGTCTTGGATGATTATATTTGTCATGAAGATGAACCTCCTATAGATGTGGGAAGTTGTGTCCACTCCACTTGAAGCTGAGTGGGCTCTGTGTCTTCTGTGAACAATAGAGTGGAAGCAAAATTCACAATCCTGGTTTATAATTCAGGTGAGAAACTGGCATATTCTATGTCATGTCTCCTGGATCACTATTTTTGGGATTCCTGAGCCACAAGTAAGGAGTGTGATCATCCTGAGAACATCATGCTGCAGTGGCATTAGCACATGTCTGGCTGATAGGACCAGTCGAGGCTAGCCTTCCAGTCATCCCTCCCAAGGCAGCAGAAATGTGACTGAAAATATCAGGGCTTATGAAAACTGAGCAGATACCACATGAATTACATCAAGTGACCCTGGGTCAGACCATGTGGAAGAGGAGGATCATCCAGATGAGCCTTCATATTCCCATGATTATTCTTTGAAAGATGGGTTATTATACACAGTAAATGTTATACTATAGAAAAATGTGTATAAATGATAATGACCTATTATTTTGTCAATTATATGTTTGCTCCATCAAAACTTCAGTAATAAATATAAATCTCATTAACAGATATGACAAAAAAAAAAAACAGGATCAAGTTCCTACTAGATCAGTGAACTAGGATGCTGACCTGTTTTTCCTGAGGCCTGCCATAGCACGTCCTATAATCATTCTAATATGGATAAGCCTTTTCTGCATATACACACATAGAATATGTATATATCTTTTATATATATATAGTTTATATATGAAATTTACTTAGAACATATCAATAGGTTTCCTGAGAAAGTTTTTGCCAATGATTATCAGATAGAATTGGGAATGGGATGTCATGTTCATTGGGATTTTAATTTTCACAGTACATTCTTTTCATTTTATGTTGCAACTCCCTTTTCTTCTAAAACATGAAGAGCAGGATTTAAGGAAAATCCAGGGAGCAAATGAGGTCCTGGAAAGTCCACCTTGCCCTGCCCTTATATGTGCTGTTTCATTAAGTATGGCCCTAGAAACCCTGTACCTTTGGTAAAATGACTCTCTTCCCAGTTTGACACCATGACAATTCACACCAAAATGGTTGGATATTCTCTAAGAAAACCTCAGTTTTGATCAGTTCATGCCATGTCTCATCTAGATGTCTGAGCCTTTACAGTCATTCATCAACATACAGACTCATCTTCACAAAGAACTTTCTGCAGTGACTTCTTGTCTCCTCTACCAGCAATTACTGAGAGATCATGTCTTAAGTACTGTCATTTCCCTGAGTACTGTGATTTTCCTTTTGAATCATAGGAAACTATCTACACTGAGGGATTTCCAGAGCACACTGCAGAATCCTGAGGCCACTCAAGGAAGTTCAGTCAAACCTTAGAGAATAGTAGCTATCAAGTGGTGAGAAGACCTAGGAATAGAGGAAAAGAGGGAGAAAGCTTTTCAGGATTAAGAGACACAGGACTGGTCTTCCTCTTTCAAAGGAAGCCAGTTACATGATGTATTAGTCAGCCAAAATGTTGCTGAGGCAAAATACCAGAAAATGGTTGTTTTTATAAAGGGTATGTATTTGGGGTAGAAGCTTACAGTTACCAGGACATAAAGTAAAGTTACTTCCCTCATCAAATTCTATTGTCATGTGTTGGAGTGAGACAGCTGCTGTTATATATGAGAGTTCAGTCTTCCTGGGTTCCTCTCTTCACAGGGCTTGTTTCTCTCTGGGCTCAGATGCCCTGCTCTCTCCACAAGGCCAGCTATAAAATATCACATAACCAGTTCTATCTCTCTCCCCAGGGCTTGATTGTCTCTCAGTTCAGTTGTTGTGCTCCTCTGTGTGCTTACTTCCCAGGCTCCAACTCAAAACTCCAGCATCAAAACTCCAACCACTCCTCTGCTTTGCTGTGTAATTTTATCTGTGAGTCCTTGCCCACCAAGGCGGCAGGAACTCAATGTCCTACTGATGTGGCCCAATCAAAGACTTAATTATTATTTAATCAAGTAAAAGTGAAACTTCTGAATCCAGTACAATCTAATGTGCAAACATGCCAGTTTACAAACAGAATCCAATATCTATTTTTGGAATTCATAAATAATACCAAACTACTACACATGAGAAAGCAAAGAAGGGGCTCATGAATTTTGACTTGGAGGGATATGAGACCATTATAAAGATCTTCCTCTAATACTGCACAAGTCCTCCCTGTCACTCCTTTTTTGAACCTACTTCTGCAGCCAAACTCTGACCCCAAACTCCTGTTGAGGTCTGAGGTGACATTTACATAGCATACAATGAGAATAGTAGCAGTTGAGGGCAGCATGGTTCTGGGGAAAGAAAACTGGATTATTTGATCTGTACAGCCCTACTCTCTCCACAATTGTCCTCAAGAATGATGTAATACTGGTACCAGACTTTTGAGAGAGTCCTATTGTGAACAAATGTTCTAAGTTGCCGTGTTTTGTGATTTAAATCCCCCCTTAGTGTTGCTGGTCTGTCAGTGGGTTCCAGTAACTGCAACTAGGTACATTATTATAGAGAGGTTCTTAAAATGCAAAATTTATCTGTGAGAACAGGTAATTCTCTAATCCTATTCTATAGTCAAATCACCTTTTATCTTGGTATGGTTTTCTCATATTTTTGATAAATGAGACATAGTTTCTTCTTCAGAATATGATTTAGATGAAAGAATATTTAACTTTACAATTACAATTTTATACATTTTAACTAAGGAATTCATTTACATAAGTACTTTTGTCATATTATGGATTTACTTTTATTGTCTCTTTCAATGAAAACACAGTTTTTTCTGGCTTTGAAAGGAAAGGGCCTTCTTTAGGGGGAGGAAGTGAAAATGAGCATGCCAGGTCAGGATGGAAGGAGGGTCATAGAGGAGAGAAAGTAGCATGTCTACTTCCCCAAGGCTGAAGTTCATTTTTCTAGGGCAGCCCTTTAACTCCAAAGCTATGCTCTCAACATTGGTTTATATTTCTCTATGCTGTCTCTAAGTTTCATGGGTTGATCATAATTGTTTTAGTGATTCTTGAAACTTCTACTACTAGAGATAATATTTTTATTACCAGATCTTTAATTGTTTCATTTTTTCTTGATTCAAATTAGGAAATCTAAGAAAAGATGGTTATGCCTCAGTTAAGTTTCTCTTATTCTTCATATTCCTCTTTCATCAAAATATCCATAAGGTACTTTAATTTCCTCCAGTACTGTTTACTTTACAAATACCATCACCAGTGAGGGTCCAGGTTTTATGAGACCTGAAGGAGGAATGGGCTTTCCTCAAGTAAAACAGAAGAAAATTATTATATCAAGTTAGAATGTTGGCATAGGATAGTTTAATCAAAAAAGCATATATAAATAACAGAGGACTTATGGGACTTATCTGGAAAGTGTTTTTACAAGCAAAGTTTCTATATCACTTTTTTGTTTTTGTTTTAAATTTCATCATAATCTCTCCATTTTCCTGTTCACTCCATGTTTATCATTTCTTTTACCTTCAGGACACCTTCATACATATTTTCTAGCATGGGGAATCTATTCCTTTATCTGCCCAAGTCCATTCAGAGTAGATTTTTTTCATAAATTTGTTCTAACAGTTGACAGTTGGGTCATTTGCTTGTTTTTCTTATTTTGACACTTTGCCACTTCTCTAATAATTCTAATATAAATTGTGGAAACATATTTTTCACCAAGTTAAAATATTTTAGTTATGTATATTTTTTATACTCACCTACATGTTCTAGAGACTTTTACTACTAGAGAGCATTTTGCACATTTCATGAATTTTTGTATACAAAATGATTCATGTACTTCTTCCTAAACTACCATAAGCATTACTTCATCACATTTTCTTCACTGAAATGATAGATTTTGTAATTCCTGAAAGATTAAAGTCTTTTCTCTGAGACAGCAGGTAGGAAACAGAACGTGAGTTCATGAGTGCTTAGAAGAGAAAGCATCATGTATATTTCTCCTAAACTGGCTTTTATGAATGGAAAGAATGGGATATTTAAGTATTTCTTAAAAAAATAAAATATGCATTAGTGAATATTTGAACTCAGTTAAATATAGGTTATCACAAGTAATTCCATTTATCTATAAAATCCCTTTAAGATCAAAGATTCTATGTCACCATGATATCTTGTGTTTATTGGAATCCTATATTGTCTTGGTTTTTTCTTATTAGACTCCCTCAGTGTTTCTGGTCACACAGGGTTTCCTTATTTCATTAATTATTGGACATTTTCATGGAAATTTGTCTGGAATGGACTGTCTTTGCTCTCTGTTATGGCAAGCTATTGTCTGAATACATTTCATGATCCTATTCTTTCAACTCTTAAGTCAATGCTTGCTTGATTTTATTTAGGTTGATTCCTTTTATAGTATTTGTCTCATTTCCTGAATCAGTATGTAATTCAATTTGGGATACAAATGACAAAGTGTGCATTTCTAGATAAATACTGTGTCCCTTAGAACACTAAACCAACAGTAAACAAATAATCTTATTTGTTCCATTAAACAAAATGGAAACTCTTCAACTAATATTTCCAGGTATTATCATTAAGAGAGTTATACACACAAAGGCAGGAGCAGTCTTAGAATGGTTGTCTCAAATGTCCATTCTCCCTAATAGCTTCTGAAAGGTGTTGAGATGAACATCTCCTGGGATATTTTTAATAAAATTCTTTTTATTAAAAAGTCTAATTGTCACAGTAATAGTTTTCAAATATCACAATTTTCAAGACCAGACGTATGAGGTTGGGGGAGGCAAATGAAAGCATTGCAAATAGTGGAGAACGGGAGGATTTAAACTTTGAATTTGTTAATATTTAGAGAGTAATTCATTTTTTCACTCCATCTGAATATTTTCTCAACAGTAGGTGAGGTTTTCAAGGTTTTGCTAAGACATGCACATACTTGAACGTGCAGTGTTTCAAAAATTATTCTGCTTTGCAAAATGCAGTGCTCTTGGAATTTTCTTCTAAAATATATATGAAAATCCTGGAGTTGTGCTTGATCTATGAAAGATATTTCCATGAGTTTGCTTCTCACAAATAATATATAATTTGCTTCTCACAAATAATATAATATATAAAAAACTAAGTGCAAGCTAAAACACAATGCATGATTGTAGGAATTATGCAATCAGACATACTGGCTGGAAAAATATTTGAAAAGATATTTTGTGTAAATAATGCACATAAAATTTCATTATGAATATTGGGTGTACTTCTAAATTTAAAATAGTAATTTTTTTTTTTGCACAGCCACATTTTTAACCCATATGCTTAAAACAGAACAAAGATACTTCCTAAGCCATTCACCATTAATTATAATGAAATAATTCCTTATACTCAAGTAAAGAATTACATTTTTTATTAATTTCTTTAAATTGCCAATTAAACTATCAAAACTGCTGTTCTGATTGAAAAGGTGATTTTATCTTTATAATGTCATCTTGTTCAGAACCTTCTCCACCTGTCAAGATCATCAGCCTGGTGTCTCCACTTCCCAATGGCCTCCTCCTTTGGACCACCAGGCTAAGTCTCAGACCTTGGTCTCAGATCTCAGATCCTTGAGTTTTAAGTTGGGGTACACTTCCCCTCTCCTCTCCTCCCCAAAGACCCAATATGAACCAGACTCTTAGGACCAGATCAAATCCAACCACTTCCCCAATTCCTTTCATACTTACCAACATGTCTGTACATTTTGATGTCCACAGTATAACTTATGTCAATTGCGTGCCCAGCCACCAAAGCAAGATTAAGCTTCTAGAGGAAAAACCATGTCTCATCTTCCTTTAATTCCCTGTAGGTGCCAAGCTGCAATGTCCAGTTCTGCTGTTTCACTCATGATGCAGTGATCAAGCATTTATTTTATACTTTCACACATCAGGCACTGCTCTGAAGTGAATTAAGAAAATGGAGTTAGTAAAGAGGCATACAAGCTGCTAAGCTGGCTTTTTTAGTTGCAAGACATGTCTTAGATGATATCAGGCTAGTGGGGCATTTCTGCAGCTACTTAAGATAGCAAGGAAATTGAGGAACTACTAGCAGGACTCATGAAGCCAGAGGGAATGGACATTTGCTATGGCAAGTACACCTCAACAACTGAGGCAGAGGCTGCCTGGGGGTAACTGGGGTGACAAGTGCCATGGAAGCCTGAAGCTTAAGAATAGACTGATCTATTCAAAAGGTATGGCAGAAATTGGAGAGTCCAGAAAGTAAAGACGAGGGCCCAGGTGGCCCTGGGCCACCTGAGCACTAGCCCAGGGGTATACAAGCCTCAGCATCAATGAGATTCCAGGGTATTTCCTAGAACCCATGACCTCCCAGCAGCCCCAGAAACCAATGCAGGCCTTCCCACCTTGTTCACCTGGAGAAATGCACATGTGGACACTGGTAAGCAACACACAAGGAGCAAACACAAACAGACATCTAATCAATACTTCCTTTTTCAATTTTAATAATGCTTTAATTAACTCAATATATCCAAAGTATTATTTCACCATGTAATCTATGTAAAAATTAGCAAACCAAGTTTTTGATATCCAGTGTGTACTTTGCACTAACTCTACATCTCAGTTGAGATTAGGCACATTTCAAAGGCTCAGTAATCACATGTAGTGAATGGCCACCATAGCGGACAGCACAGATCTAGTCTTCTCAAAATAGGTCCTACGCTTTGAAAATTCTTGAATCATTTTCTCTACAATCTCATTTCCATAAACAAACTTTGAGTACCAACTTTTCAGTTCATTCCATACAATTTTTCCAAATTGATCTTTTAGGGTTCACATTTAACCATATCATCCCTCTGCTCAGAAAATTTCAGTGATCAGAAATTCTAATTAACAGCAAATTTTTCTCATCTTGACATTTAAAGTCCATTAAGCTTTAGTCTCAACCTATATTTCCTCTGTTATCATCTGATATTTCTCACTTCTCAGCATCTTGTCCATACTCTTCTTAAATTATTTTTTAAGAAGCTTTAGATTACATAACTGTTACATAAAAATATAAGGGATTCCCATATGCTTCACCCCCCACCCATAGTTTCCCACATTAACAATGTCCTTCATTAATGTGGCACATTAGTTAAAATTGATGAACCTATATTGAAGCATTGCTACAAACCAGGGACTACAGTTTATATTATACTTTACATTTTGTCCCACACAATTTTTTAAGTTATGACAAAATATATAATGGCTTGTATCCATCACTGTAATGTCATGCAGGACAAATCCAAAGTCCCAAATATGCCCTCATATTACATATATTCTTTTCAATACTCATACCATTCCCTCATTTACCTCCTCCCCTATCAGCCAATTTCCCCATAAATTAAAAATAAAATTTAGAACAGAAGATCATTAAACAGCAGAATTCTATTGAGCAAGGAGCCGAGGTCTCAGATAGTCTCTATAGAAGATTTCAGTGGTTCATGGAATGAATAAGAATATCTGACTCATACCATCATCATTATATTGCTCTTCCCTGGGGGTTGGGAGCCCCTAGGTAGAATTTACAGGAATGTACAGGCTCTTCCTTGACCATGGCTCAGCTGTACATCTTTTTTATCTTCTATTTCTCTTTCCTCTACTAAATAATAAGCATTTCCCTGTATCTCCAGTTTGAATTCATGAAATACAGAATCTAATTTGGTCCTCTGACCCTATTTTGGTTGATTCCTTCATTCTGGGCCACTTCATGGTCATGCCAGGCTAGTCAGGCTACCTGGTATACTGGGCAGAGACCCATTAGCAGGGCCCTTCTCTCTGCAGGGAGATGGGGTAGGGTACTCTCAGGAGAAAGCAATGGAAAACCAAATACAAGCGGCTTCCAGCAGGTAGTTTTTCTCATGCAGGAGGGTGGTTCACAGGGTTGACTCAATGGCTCTGTGATAGCATCAGGGATGGGCTTTTCAAATCTCTCCCTCTGCCAAGTGATCTGATGGTAGTTTCTGCACTTGACTGAATGCATCATTTCATAAAATTTTCCAGATGGTACCCAGAAGGCATGATTTTTTATCTTGTCAGAACTGATTCAGAGTCCATCCTTGAATTGTGAGAAAAGCCAGGAGAAATGTAGTTTGTATTTCAGAAAATGGATTCTGTTGGTAAAATAGATAGCAGGGATGTGTAGGTGAGTGTCTTATAAAAAGTAAACAAAAGATACCAAATCTTACTGTGATGAATGCCACAATGAAAAATTTATTTTGTTTTTATATATTTTTATTTTTCATTTGTTATGTATTATTATTTTATTTTACTATTTTTTATTTGTTTTACACTTTTTGGCACTGTTTTTTGGGAGGTTTTGGATCCCAGAAGGGTCACAACTGTGGCAAGGGAGGATCATTGGTATAGGGTATCAGTGATGGGGTAAATGTCAGGATGGGTGCACCTGAGACATGCCTCTGTGGCATATGAATATGTTCAATTGGTCATGGGGCATTGTCTCAGTGGGTGGAGACCCACACAATAACCAAAAGAGTATTGAATTCTTATCCTGGGAAGACATGCTACATTTTCTAATAGAGCAGCAAGAATCTCCTGAGTACATGGGCAATGTCTAGTGAAGGAGGACAATTTTGCCAGGCCCTTGCTATTGATGGCTTTATTTATGAACTTTCCTTGTGAAATTGAGACTTAGCCTACTATTATATATTGCCTAAGAGTTACCTCTTGAAATACTCTTTACTGCTCAAATGTGCCCTCTCTCTAAGCCAAACTCAGCATATAAATGCACTACCTTCCCCGTGGCATGGGACATGACTCCTGGGGATGAACCTCCCTGGTACTGAGGGATTATTACTAAGAACCAACTAGTGATGAATCTGGAAAAAAGACCTTTAACAAAATGGGGATATATTAAATGTGAATGAGTTTTTAAAGCTATGAGATTTAACAGTGGGGTGGGACATTATTCCAGAGGTTTACACTTATGCATGTCTCAGCAGGCTCTCATTGACTACCACAGTAAACAGTACCTCAAACAGTAGGGCTCCTGAGGGCTCTGGAGAAAGCTATATTCTATATACAGGGCAGACAATCTCAGGAAGCCAGCACCCTGCCAGTGGGCCTTATTTTGGAATATATGCTCCCTAATGTAACAGTGTTAGAATCACTTATAATTTCCCTACCCATGGTCTTCTGCCCCTTTTATTTAAACCTATAATTAGCACTATACTTGTTAAACATATGTCTCAGAGACATAAATCTTCAGTCTGTTCATATGCTGGTTGAGCCCTGAATCTCAGCAGAGTTGCAACACCTACTTTTCAGTTCATTGGACTCATCCAGGACAAGTAACAAAAGGATGAGGATGGACAATATCCATCCCAGGAAGTGGAGAGTGCCTACAAATGCAAGTAAGACAGTTCAATCCATCTACCCAATGTGATCTAAGCCCCATCTCAATTGGAGACAAGCTGGGCATCTCAATCCCCAAATTCTGAAGATTGAGGAATGAACAAAAATAAGTGTGGAAAGCAACTTGGATTAAAGTAGAATTATTATTTTTCTAGCCAATGCCTTCATATCAGAGATACAAGTTCTTCCACTCCTGTAACACACCCCTCTGCATATATAGCCATCCATCTGTGCCTTCTGTGGGGCTTGAGGGCACGGAGAATGGACAAAAATAGGCTGATGCTCATGCTGCTTGCTGTCCTGTGAGTAACAAAGGTTATTGTCTCTGACCCAGGTCATTCCTGTCTTCTATAAGCTAATAAAACTGTGGCAAGCTTTCAGAATTCTATTATCAAGCTGAAATAAAAACTTGAAGCATTACTATGAGAATCTTTAATCTTTGGGTTTGGATTATATTTCTGATCACAGGAGGAAGTATTTAAAACCTCATCAGCACCATAGAAAACTGCAACTGAACCCCTAGCCTGTGAGCCATTGCCCTGGGCTGACCCACCTGTGCTGTGACCCTGACAATCTGTGCTACATGCTTGGCTGCCTCAAGGTCACCCAAGTGTTTTGAAAGAGAACTTCTCTGAATATAAAATTCATCATTGATGACAAAAAGCGGTGGAAGATGGTGTCGGTTTAGGTGGGCACTCACCATTTCCCTCATGGAAGACAGCTGATTGGGGACAGGATCCTGCCCAGGTGGTCTCTTCTGGGAGCCTGCAGAGTGAGAACCTTGGGGACATTGATCTGGAGGGAGCTGGACAGCAAGGTGGACTGTTTAATATAAAATCATGTGTTTTTTTCTGAAGCTAGAAATCGTGGATGCAGATGACTAAGCCCCACCTTCCTGGCAACCAGGTAAGATGTAGCATTTTCCAAGAGTGGAAGGATCCTGGGAAAGGGTGAGAGGATGTTTTTCTGTTGGTTTGGCTTCCTGGACCCCCTTACAGCTCTTTGGGAGCAAGCCAGCAAGGTAGAAGTGGTGCCAGGCTGAGGGGAGAGGCGAATCTGCTGAGGAAGCCTGATTTACCTGACAGCCATGGGACACAGAGGCTGGTGGAGCCAGCCAATTATATAATTCTGCACTGAGTGTCAGACTCTCAGCTCCCCTGAGGGGTGGGTCAGGAATTAGGAATTGTTTGATAAGTTTCTACGAGACGATTTAGGGTCCCCTCGGCTGAGGGGGTGGTCCAGAAGAGGCCTTTTTTGGGTCTCTTATTTCTTCAAAAAAATCTTTTTAACTTAATTTAATCACTAAAATCTGCCTCAAAACCTGCAGAGAGAAGGCTGCAGGGTAATTGATTGATGAATGCAGGCTAAGAGTCTCCACAAGGGCCCAAGAAGGCATGCTATTCTTCCTTAGCTTTGTTTGACTGCATGCTTGTGTGTTTGTTTGGTTTTTCTTCGTATGTTTCTTGCTTTTCTTTCTCTCCCTCCCCCTTTTTAAATTAGTGTTTCTACCTTGTTTCTTCTTTGCTGTGCTTCTTCCTTGATTTTCCATTCTCTGTGTACATTGATTTTGTTTAACAATGCTATCTCTTTTCCTTCCTTCATCTTCCCACCTTCTGCTTTCTGTTGTGATTATTATATTCCAACATTTTTCATTTGTCCTCAACTTCATGAGTGTCAATTTCTATCTTGTCTATTCTGTTTTCTTTTTTCTATTATTATTAACTTTTCCTTTCAGCACTTTCTTTACTCTTTCACTCTCTCCTCATCAATCTGGCCTTTTAAATCATTCTATATATTTTTCTCTATTTGGTTTTCCATTCCATTATAAGTACTCCACTTTTCCCCCCCTATTTCTCTACACTGCCTACATGAGTAAAAATTTCATTTTACTAAGTCTGAGACAACCACTCTTTATATTTTTTCAATATTACTATTATCCCTTTTCCTTTCTTACCTCTTTCAATTCCTCTAGCACTAATAGTTTTCCTTAAAGGGAACATAGAAAAAAGCAAGGAAATACAAAAAGAACAAAGTGTCAAAGAGAAAGCTTAACACACACATAGAACCATCAGCTAAATAAAACTCTAGAGCAGAGAGAGAAGTAAATCAACTGAATAAATCCATCAATATAAAATGATGAATGAGGGCAACAAAAAATTACAAACCATACTGGGAAACAAGAAGACATGGACCATTCCAATGTTCAAAATAAAAACCAGGAAGAGATGCAGAACATCGAACAACTAATCAAAGCTGGCCAAACAAATCATAGACCAACTTAATGAAGTGAAGGAAGAGATTAAGGATATTAAGAAGACATTGAGAGAACATACTGAAGAAATTGTAAACATACATAAAAAGATAATGGATATGATGGTGATGAATGCCACAATCCAAGAAATCAAAAAGATGCTGGATTCACATAAAAGCAGATTTGAACAGGCAGAAGAAAGAATTAATGATGTGGAAGACAGTACATGTGAAATCAAACAGATAGTAAAACAGATAGATAAATAGATAGAAAAAATCCAGGAGGGACTTAGGGATTTATCTGACAACACAAAGCATGCAAACATATGCATTATAGGCAACCTAGAAAGAGAAGAGAAGGGAAAGGAAACAGAAGGAGTGTTGAAGGAAATAATGGCTGAAAACCTCCCAGCCCTATTGAGGGAGATGGATGTACATGTCCAGGAAGCAAAGCACACCCCAAACAATAAAAATCCCAACAGGCCTACTCCAAGACATAATTATCAACATGTCCAATGCTTAAGACAAAGAGAAAATACTCAAGGCAGCAAGAGAAAAGAGAACCATCACATACAAGGGAAGCACAATAAGATTAAGTTATGATTTTTCATCTGAAACCATGAGGGCAAGAAGGCAGTGGGATGACATAGCCAAGGTACTAAAAGAAAAAAAAAACTTCCAGCTATAAAGTCTCTATCCAGCTAAGTTGGCATTCACAAATGATGGAGAGTACAAAATATTCACAGATAAACATAAATTAGGAGAATATGCCAATAAGAAACCTGCACTTCAAGAAATACTAAAGGAAGTTCTATAGGTTGAAAGGAAAAAAGAGGAAAGAGAGAGTTGGAGGAGATTGTAAGAACAACTACAAAGACTAAACAATGAAATGAAAACAAAATATGACATACATAAACATAGAGAAAATATGGTTGGTGTAAGAAATTCATTGAGAGTAATAACACTGAATGTTAATGGATTAGATTCACCAGTTAAGAGACAAAGATTGGCAGAATGGATAAGAAAACATTACCCATCAATATGTTGTTTACAAGAAACCCACTATAGACACAGGGATTCAAGGAGGCTGAAAGTGAATGGTTGGAAAACAATTTTACAAGCAAAGAATAATCAAAAAAGGGCAGGAGTAGCAATACTAATATTGGACAAAATAGACTTTAAATGCAAAACTATTGTAAGAGACAAAGATGGACACTATATATTAGTAAAAAGGGTAATCCTCCAAGAAGAGAGAACAAACATAAATATTTATGCATCTAATCAGGGTGCCTCAAAATACGTGAGGCAAACATGAGAAATGTTAAGTGGAGAAATAAATGCCTCTAGACTTATGGTGGGGGACCTAATCCACCATTATCACCTTTAGATTGAACATCTAGACAGAGAATCAATAAAGAAACAAAGACTCTGAATAATACATTAAAGGACCTGGACCTTATAGACATATACAGAATGCTACACTCAAATAGAGCAGGATATACATTCTTCTCAAGTTCACAGGGATCATACTGCAAGTTAGACCACATGCTAGGCCACCGAACAACTCTCAATGAATTCCAAAAGATTGATATTATACAAAGTAATTTCTCTTACCACATTACACATTAATGTGTAGCCAGTGGCCACTGGATGCTTTAGGGGAATAGAGAGGGAAAAACAGTTGTAATACAGGGGCTTCTTTGGGACTTGGGAATTATCCTGAGAGACATTGTAATGACAGATATAGACCATTTAATATCATTATATAACATGCAGAACTGTGTGTGAGAGAGTGTCATTTACAATGTGAACTATGGTCCATGTTTATTGACAAAGCCCCAAGGTGTGTATATCTATTGCAGGTAAAGTGCCACACTAATGATGGATGTTTATGTGGGAGGTTATGCTATTCATAATGTGATGACTCCACACATGATGAAGTTTGAAGTTTAACTGTGTATCATTAGCATTTCCTCCATCACTTTCTTAAATCTTAGCATATAATCAACAAATCAAGCCCTGATTTATAGCCCTGTTTTTATATTTTTCCATTGTGTAAATACTCCTACTTTGGCCAATTTTGGGCAACTGGTGTGAGGAGATATATAGTAGCACCACAGTCATATATTTTCTCCATAAAGATACAATAGAAGCAAATAACCTCAACAGCAGAGATAGGAAAATAATTAGGAAGCAGTCAGGTTTAACTAATGGTTGCTTTTGTTTTTAATACAATTATTTAATTGTAAACATATCATTTAATTTTCAGTCATGGTTGTGCTTAACAACAGGTTTGCAAAATCCCTGAAATTTTAAGTCCTCTCTCATAAGCCACTCCAGCACACTATTGGCTAGAAGGAGCAACAGAATCTGAACAAAGGTCTGACTCCAAAACCTGATCTTTTGTTTTTCTGAAGCTTCACATTGAAACCCTTAATTAGGATAGAAAAATGTAGGTGAGTTTTCCCCCCAAGCTTTAGGAGCAGCTCAGAGAGTGTGAGATGGCAGTGTGTCCAGGGAAAACCCACATCCTTTCTCTGGGTCCAGGTCTGCCCACAAGATATGGGAGAAATTCATGAATGTGAGTGAATATACCCTAAATTAGAGCCCCAGGCCAGGGGCATTGCAGCAGTATTTAACTGCTATTGGAAGTTTAGCTTGTATTGACTGACATGGAGAAATGCAAAACCACACAAAGCACCTACCATAAAGGGACCAGAACTTATATGAAATACCTGGGAGAAGCAGATTCATAGAGACAGAGAGTAGATTACAGGTTACCAAGGGCTGGAAGGTGAAGGAAGGGTAGATCACTGCCTCATGGGTGCAGAGTTTCTGTCTGAGGTGATAAAAAGTTGGGGTAATGGATGATGGTGAGAGTAGTATAATATTGTGAATGTAACTGATAGCACTGAATTCTACCCTTGAACATGGTTAAAACAGTAAACTTGAAGTATATATGTTACTATAATAAAAGTTTAAAATATTTTTTTAAAAATGGGAGCAGAATAGAAAAGGAAATTGATATAATGGCTAATTAAAATCAGGTACACAAGTATGACAAACTATACATAGTTTCTTGCCTCTGTCTTTGCAGGATAGGGGGATAAAAATGAGTATAGTCATGGGTGGGTGGCATGTGCCATGGATTAGTAATCAGTATTGGAGAGGTCTACCTTTTTAGATGAAGAGAAAATTGCAAGACTTTTTCCCCCTGAAAACTATTTTCAAAGCTGTGAACAAAAATATACGCCAAAATACCCAGTGAATGTTTCTGCATTTTTTCACACTGCTGGGGACTTGTTTAATACTGCCATTCAAGCACTCACAGAGTGGTTAATAGTTTGCATAATATTGTTTGCAACTCAGTAGGATGATCAGGAAGGCCAGGAGCTGAGGCAACCTTAATTCACACACAGGGAAGGGAAACAGCAGGCACTGGTACAGCATCTACACACAGGTGGTGAGAGGTCCCAGGACAGGAAGGTCACTCTCTTGACCCTGAATAATGGGGCCAAGGGGTGGTGACCTCCCCTGGCCACTTCTCCACCTCCTGCCACCTGTTCACAATCTATGGAAAGTAGATACTCCATCATTAGAGTATAACACATCATAAGGCACACTGTATTAACATTCTAGGGTTCTGGAGAGAATCCCAGTTCAGACCTGACTCTGAGGATGAATGCTGGTGTCTGATGACTTTCATGGCTCTAGAAAGAGGTGATGATTCAGACTCTGCCTGCATTTTGGGGCAGGTAGAGTTCAGATGACATAAGGAATATGAAAGTTCCTTGTAAACTGTAAGTTATAATACAAATACTATATAATGTGTTATTCCTCTTGATTATTCTTTTTATATTGTAGTTCCCTAATCTTATTGCTATGATATAACAGAATTTTTTGTTTATATTCACTGCTTCTCAGGTACATTTTAGGAAAATGGTAGACAGAACAATGGGATTTCTTCTCCCATGCTTTTACTTTGTGCAAGCTTCAGCTGGGTAATCTCTCCTTTGCACAAGTAGGATAATTTTTGCCAGGTGTTGAAGAAATCAGTGGACTCAGTGAAGTGCAGTCTCCTTACATGCTGATCTGGACATGGCTTTTGAGGCATGTGTTAGGGCAGGTGCCCAGGAACTCAAATTTTGTAAAACACATCAGGTCCCTTGTAATCCTATTATTTCATTACTCCTGTGAAAATTATGTGCTTGGAACTTCATAACAGTTGTACTCAAAATCTGGATGTCATTAGGCTTACCTGCTACCTCAAAAAAGACTGATCACCACCAATGGAAGCAGAATTTCTGAGGGTGAGCTGGTACCTGGGCACCTGTTTTGGGTTTGGTTTGGTTTGGTTTGAAACATTCCCCATCTGATTCTGATGTTGGGATGGAAAGCCACAATTTTAGAAGCTCTGGAGAAAACTTATGGTTTGGTAGCACCTTCTGTTATTGCCCTGGGGATGGTGGATCTCCTTCCGCTTTCTAGGACAAGTCAGAAGCTCTGCCCTGAAAGAGGTTAGCTGTAGACTGTCAGGCAAATGGCTCATTTCTCTTCTTCTGGGGCCTTCTCTCCAACATCAAACTCCAACATCAAAACTGCTTCTCAAAAACTGCTGCAACTCTGTTCTTTGTGATGCCTTTTATATTTTCTTTCCCCACCCACCAAGGGGTGGGGATCAATGCCCTACTGATGTGGCCCAGTCAACACCCTAATCATAATTTAATCATACCCAGATTAACAGATCAGTTTACAAGCATGATCCAATTATATTTTTGGAATTCATAATTACATCAAATTGCCCAACAGCTACAAGGTCCTGCATGTTAAACAACATTCCCCAGGCTAAATGGAATGTACCTATGGGATTTGAAAGGGGCTTAACTCCACTTTGATCACAGCTGCCTGTTGGAAGCCTGCAAGTGGATGGACACATGCAGGGTTCTGTTCTCTATCCACACTAGCTTCCTCATCACACCCACAGCTATCTCTCACTACTGCTGCTAAGAGCTCCCACATCCAAACCTGCAGCCCAGATCTACAGTGACTTTCAAACCCTCAAGCCCCTAAAGCTCAATTTATCCCATGATGTAATCATCATATATTATCCTGTGACTCCTACTCACCTCCAAAAAACACTATTCTCCTAGTTTCCTCCCATATATGCTACCTTAGTAAATAGCCTCAACATATAGTTTCCCTAGCCAAAAACCTCAGGGTCACACTGCAGATCTCTACCACTCTCACTGGCAAAGTTCAGGGAAGAATCATGTAGATTTGCAGGTTGCTTTCCCTGGAGTCATTCATTTACACTCATTTTCATTCATTATGTCTATTCACATTCATTCTATGCCATCCCTTTCCTCCCCAGGAGGATTGATTTGCCTTCAAAAGATATGATTTCTCTCTCTCTAGAGGAGAAAGGGTAGCTGTGTGGTATTTCCAAAGGAAGTTCCAAAATTCACAATTTTCGGGTCTCTATCCTGGAGTACAGACCTTGTCTATAGAAAAGAGTGGCATCTGCCCTCATTGCCTCACTCCAAGGAAAAATGGGGCTTGGAGGATTGGCATTGAGATATGTGAGTAATCAGTCTGCCTCTGATCCAGAAAACTTCTGATTGCTGTCAGCATAAATACAGATATAAAAAAACTTATCATGGGGAGCAGATATAGCTCAGTGTTTGAGTGCCTGCTTCCCATCCATAAGGCCCTGGGTTCAATCCCTGGCATCTCCTAAAAAAACAAACAAAACACTATGTGTTGGTGTGGTGTGTTGGTGAAGGGGTGTTTCTGGGAATTCTGCATGTGTGTATGATTGTTTGCCAGTTCACAACCTCTATAATAAAATATATTTTTAAAAAATAGGGTGGGTTTGTGGAAAAATACAACAAAAGTAAGATAAGGACTGTAGTTAATAGTAATATTTTGATGATGCTCTTTATAGTTTGTAACAAATGTTCCACAGCAATGCAAAGTGTTGGTGGATGGGTGGTATATGAGAACCCTGTATGATGTTATGCATGTTTATTTCATGAGTTCACAATCTTTACTATGTACTTATTGTTTATGCATGTCATGTATGAATGATATACTTCAATAAAAATATTTTAAAAAATCACATGCTTATCTCTCAGCCCCACACACACCCCTGCTCCATTTCTAAGCAAGAGGTCATGACAGCCCTGTCTCCATCATCCAGCCACACACACCTGGTCATAACACCACCATACTCAACAGTCTCCTATGGTTACAAGTGACAGAAACCAAATGTAAACTGGCTTCAATTAAATGAAGGGAGATGTAGGAGGCAGGTAGTGACTCAGAATGAAACAATGGTGTTACCAAGCAAAAGTGGGGGCTCTCAGTCTGATTCACTACAATGTCTAGTTCCTGCAATGCTGGGATTTCAAAGGGAGGAAGGATTTATTGCTAAGTCATAGCAGGAGACCAGATGGCCTATGAGCCTAAAAATCTCTCTCCCTGAGTCTAAGGAGTTTAGATTGTTTATGGATTCAAAAAATGAATGGTTGAATGGTTATCATTATAGCAGCCACTGTAAACAAGGGCTGAGACTGGTTCAGCAAGTTTCAGTATTTCAGGTATTAACTTTTGGTTATTCTATAAATGTACTAGAAAGAAAATGCCTCTGCATAATGATTCAGTAATCATAATCAGTTGTTAATTCTTAATTCTCAGTTACAAAGGAAACAAACCATGACAGAAAAAGTGTAATGACACCCCATAAAGGGTTTCATGTTTACTAACTACTTTCAAAATACATCATGTCATTTTTATCCTCACAATCACAGTGTTAAACAGCTAATGCAGGTGATGTTAATCCAGTTTTGCTTCCAAAGACACTGAAATTGTTACCTAAAGAGTGAGTGGTAAAGAACCAGATTTGATCTGGAATCCAAGTGTTTTGCCAAGAAGTGTGACCTCCCCTCCTCTGCCAGTTGCCTTACAGGAAGTGATACAGAGTGGTAAGAGCCACTAGTGCTCTGCAAGCACTTCCTATGCTTCCAGCAGGTTCTGAGCAGTTCCTGTGGGTCACTTCATTCCTCCACAACAAAACCTGCCATTTCACAAAGGAGTAAACCAAAGAATCAATTAATTTTATTTAGGCACCTCTTTGCCATTCTGCAATGCTTATTAAGTTGTTTTCTTATGGAAAGCTGCAAATGTCCCCCATAATGCTAAGTTTTTGAAAAATAATATAAAGGAATTATGAATTTCTTTGTGAAACATGGTGGTGTTTCCTGGTGTCCTAAAAGCCTTGGAAAGAGAGTTTGATACCTGCCCCCCACATGGAAGCTTTGGACTCCTGTGATGATGATAGTCACTCCTCAAAGGCTGGAGGAAGAGGGAAAGTGGGCTAAAGTAAGATGAGGTGCCTGGTAGTGGGAAGTTCCATATTTCATATCTGCAGAGACACAAATAATTGGCACAACACTGAAGAAAATACAATAACTAGTTGGACATAGAGAATAGCTCAAATTTCATGGGAAATCATTAACATTTTTTCTTCAAAGAGGCCAGAAAGATTTTCACATTCTTGAGTGAGAGAAGAAGAATGGAAGCTGTTTCTCAGCAAGGAGGTTTCCTTTTTTCTGGATTGGGGGGTGAAAGAAAGCTTGAGAGAGACATTGTCAGGGAAGGAGCAGTACAGAACAGAGATTTTTCTAGGCCATAGAACACTCTCAGAGTCTCATATGAAAGAAAGAGAGTATTTTAAAAAGAGGATATTATCTATAATACTCCAGTTAGCTTCCCTATAATCCATGCTGAAATGAGACAGATTATGAATAAATATATAGTCAAGTATGTCATGGTGAACTGCAATGAAATTTGAAATTAAGCCAGCATTTTGATCTGACTAGGATGGTAGCAGTTCCTCTGACAATTTTAAGCATGAACCACCCTGGGGTTTTTTGTGTTTTGTTTTACTTTTTGTGATATATAATACATAACACATAAATAAAATTTGCCACTTTAACCATTTTTAAGTTTATATTTCAGTGGTATTAAGTACACTTAACGTATCATCCACCACCAAAATTTTTTCATTGCCCCAAATAGAAGCTCTGTATGTATTACACAATAGCTCCCATTCTTCTCACGTAGGCAATCGTAATTTGTAATCTACTTTCTGTTTATATGAATGTGCTTATTCTAGATCTTTCATGTAAACAGAATCATACAATATTTGCCTTTTTTTTCTGGCTTCTTTCACTTTGCATAATGTTTTCAAGTTTTAGCCATGTTATAGCATATATCAGAACTTTATTTCTTTTTATGGATGAATAATTCCATTGTGTTTCCTTACCACATCTTGTTTATCCATTTAACTGTTGATGGACCCTTGGATCATTTCCACCTTTGGCTTTTATGGATAATGCTGCATGAACATTGGCATACATGGATCTGTTTGATTCTCTGTTTTAAATTCACTGGGGTGGAATTGCCAGGGCATAATGTAATTCTATGTTAAAATTTTTGAAGAAATAACAAAATAGTTCTCTACTGTTGCTGCACCATTTTACATTCACAAGAATGTATCAGGGTTCCAATTTCTTCACATCCTTGCCAACACTTATTTTCCATTTTCTTTTTTTTTTAAAGAGAAATTTTAGATACAGATTTACCAAAAAATTACACTGAAAATATAGAGAATTCGCATATAACCCTTCCAAACAGACACACACATAGTTCTTAGATTAATGTGGTACATTTGTTACAGTTGTTGAGCCAATATTAAAGCCTTGCTACTAAATAAAGTCTATAGTTTACAATATGGTTTACACTTTGTACTGTACAGTTCCATAGGCCTAAACAAGTGCATAATGGCATGTATCCATCATTGCAGTTATCACACAGAAGAATCTCACTGCTCCAAATATGCCCTGTTCCATCCATCCATACACGCCTCCCTTCTGAACACTGGCAATATCTTTATATCAATGTTACAAGTTCTCCCACCAACACAAGATAAAAATCTGCAATAAAAACTGATCTACTTTGGTCCATGGCCATTCACCACTCCCCCCATGATTGTTAATTCCCCAATCCTGAGAGACGAGGACAATGTCTAGTCTGACAGCCCCAGGCTGAAAGAAGATCCTTAATACCAATCCTAGTGGGTACAACACACTTTTAAAGTTAATGTTTTTTTATTGGTCTAGTTGAATACAACTTGAACCTTCAGGAAAATCTTAGGGTTAGAAAACTAAACAGACATATGTATGACCAGGGACCCATTTATTGAAGAAATATGAGTGATTGAATTCAAATTTTAGGGCACTGAAGGTGAAAATCAAGATGGAAAGGGGAAATTTATTAGCTTGTAAAGAACAGAAACTCTACCTATCATTTATTTTTTTTTTATTTTTTTTATGGTTTTTTTTTTTTATTATTCATAAAAATCATTTATTTTGTATCCTGCTCAGAGTCTTGTCCAGAGGTGAGAGAGAGAAAGAAATGGGGCACATGGAGCACATAAAGAGAGAGAGAGGTCAATAGAAATACTAGCTGAGAAATGAATTGACCAAAAATTATAAAACCAAAGATAAAAATGAATAATTTTTTTTAGAAAAACAAGATTTCTGAACTTTCCTATGTACAACATGTAAATTATTTTGTAGATGAAAAATTGTTTTCTAAGCTTTTCTCAGTGATTCTTTTACCTTGACATGATTAACTATTGTACCAAAATGAGGTTTCTTTTCGTGTATTTGAAGACAAATTTTCTATCCCTCAGGCTCAAAATTCCTTCTCTGGAAATGATGCCTAATAAACATGGTGGACTGCAATAATAAACAAGGTGGACCTCAATAATAAACAGGGTGGACCTCAATAGTCAGGTTTCTATTGGTCCATGTAAGGGAAATAAGAGTTCATCTCTGTCATTTTTTTTTAACTATGCCTGGGCCATGGAAGATCCTGTGGTAGAGCTACAATATATCAAACCCTGAAATTGTTAGTCATATTCCTGTAATTACATGAGCCACCCCTTTAGCCTTCCTGGGAAGTTCCCTTTTACCTTGGGCAGCCAGGCCTCACAAAGCGAGAATGAACTTGATACACCACGAAGAGAGGAGCAGAGTCCTGGCAATGTTATGAACCGTGATTCCAGTTCCTTCTGAAGCTCAACTCTATTCCTGTCATCCCCATAATTTTATTATTCATTCCTTCCAATTCTAAAATACCCCAGTAGTGGACCAAGAAATTTCCCCTTTGTTATCAGCTAGTCCAAGTTTGTTTGTTACCAGCATCTAAGAGATCCCTGATAATACAATTGAAATTAAACATCTCACTAACCAGATGTAGTCCAATAAACCAGAAAATGAAAATGGGATATCGACTTGCATTGTTATGCAAACACATTACAACTTAGACATGCTTGTGCCTGAAAAGGTAAATTAACTGTGATATTTACTTCTAGAAGTTTTTGACCTTTCTATGGAAGCATATGATAATGTTCATCATAAAGTCCTTGATAACTTATGCTATCCAATTACTACTTTCATAAGTCACCATGACAAAATACCAAATTCTCATTTTGCTGCATCTTAGTTATTCTCCATTCTATAAATGAGATCTAAAAAATTAAAATTCTTGACTTTTCCTGCCTTTGAATTATAGTATTTTCCCATGACAGATACAGAGAAGATACATAAGAATGTAGAATTTTATCAACAATAATTGAAATTATTCTCCAACTCAGGTCACAAAAGATACAATCTCTGCCCTGGATCTTAAGGAAGGAGTGACAACAAAGATTTTCATCAAAGCTGAGATGCAAAAATTATCTGATAGTATTAAGGTAATAAAAAGTGAGTTTTTGAATGAATCTACTCTTTTAAGACCCATGTTTGTGCAAATTTGCTTTCTTTTTTAAAAAAAAATGATATTAAAGTATATCATTCATACATAAACATATGTAAAATAAGTGTATAGGAAAAGTTGTGAACTTACAAAACAAACATGCATATTGTCATACAGGGCTCCCATACATCAACCACCACAAACATCTTGCATTGTTGTGAAACTTTTGTTACAAGCTATGAAAGTGCATCATCAAAATATTACTTTTAACTATAGCCAATATTTGACACTTGTTATATTTTTTCCCCAACCCACCCAATTATTAACCCCATGTTTTAATATTATATATTTGTTATAGTTCATGAGAGAATATTCTCATAATTTTTCTGTTAACCATGGACCATCTTCCATAACAGGATTCAGTGTTACACAGTTCCAAGCTTTGTATAACTCATTCAAAGTGTATACTCAGTGGTTTTCATTTTCATCACAGAGTTCTACTCTCATCACCTCAGTCAACTTTAGAATGTTTTCTTTATTCCAAAAGGGAAAATTATTTTTGCAAGAGTCTCCTCTTCCTCCTTTTTTCATAACTAACTCAGCTTCTTTAAATCTTTTAATCCCTAAATAAAGTCTTCTGCACCCTATAAGCTTCTGTACATCTGTAAAACTTAGTACATCCATAAACTTGCATATGAACAGAACCACTTGTGAATGACTCTGTTTGCATGTTTCCATAGCATACACAAATATTGTAAGCTGAAACAACAAAAAATAAACATACAATGAACTCATCAGACCATGGCTTGTGTAGATGCGAATGACAGCTCTTGTTTCAAAGCTAGGTTCCTTTTCTGGACAAACCCCAGTATGAGTTAACTGAAATCCATGGGATGGAGATTTTGAGTAACTGGAGATCAGCCCAGGGATGTCCATGGAGGAGGTAAGACTTGGGTCACCTTAGTGGCCTGACCTCAGAAAGTCAAAAGTTTTCAGAAAAACATGAGGACTCTGTAGGTGAAAATGTCAGGCTGCAGGTCTGAGGGCAGAATGTTTGGCTTTCAGGCTTGTTTACCAAGACTCCCTGTCCAGTTCTAGGTTGAATCTCTTGATGTGTAGTCTGTGTCCCAGATGCTACACAGATGTACCTTGATGAGGTAGAGCTGAACTGACCACCAAATGACAGCTTGAATTTTCTAATTGTACCTTTATTATATATTCAAACTGAATAATTGGTTTCTTAACTTTATTCTTGATAAAGGAGAGGCAAGCTAAGAGCACTTCAGCCTACAGCTCCCCTCCACAAAGAGCTCACCTGCTGGAGTGAAGGTATCCCTCAGATAGTATTCTGCCATTTTCCCCAGAACCCAGAGTCCTGGCACAGTGACTTTGCCTAGGGAGTGAAGCAGGCTGTAAAGCAGATAACTACTAATCTCTTCCCAAAGGAGCTAACTTCATTTGCCACAGAGTGTGGAGGAGTTTAAAACTGAGGGCTCAAAATCAGTGGAGGTTATAGTGAAAGGCAATTCAGTATAAAGATATTCATGGATTTAATGAAGATGCACTCAATTCTGCAGGCCAACTAGCATGGCTAACTCACAGGAGAATACCAGGTAATTAGTCAGCTGGGAATAAATCTCCTGGGGTCAGAACAAACATGAAACACTGACCTCAAAAATAATCCCGTCAAAGGATCTACAATTCAATTGGATTATTTCTAGAGGAATTTAAGCTCCAGTACATTGTTGGGAAATATAGAGCAATTGGCCTGCAATTAGCAGAGTTTAACAGTTAATTGAGGCCAGGTGAAAGAGAAAGAGAGCCCCAGCAGTACCACTGTGTTCTCCCAAAGAAGAGGCAGAAACTCAGAATACTAACTAAAAGAGAGCTTTATTTGGTTAAATGGATAATACTTGTAACAATTTAGATCAAGCAAGTACAGTAGTTGGGTAATAACTACATAACAAAGAGAAATGGGTTAATTAGATAACATAGAGAAAAAATGAAAGTATATGTACAATCAGTCACCAAACTGGGGGAAAACTCAATATCTGGTCTTTCATGAGGCTGGGAAGTCCTATTCAATAGCTATCCAGAATCCCAATTGGAAACAACACCTGGGTGAAGTGTCTTCTTTCAGGGTAAAAACAACACCTGGGTGAAGCATCCAGCATCCTTCTTAAGGGTAGAAAAAGCACCTGAGTGAAACATAGTGCCCTAGGGTAAAAACAACACCTGAGTGAAGCATCTTCTCCAGGGTGGACCTTTGGCCTGCAGTTTTGGGCTGCCCCTTTTAAGGGATACTGAATCTCAGAATTCTTGCCAATCTTGCAATTCATGAGTCTTTAGTATATGCCATCCCCAGGAGAGTGAGTGATCAGCTCCCCCAAAGAGAGATATGAAATACCAGCAGTGCCTTACTCTCTTCATGGGAAATGTTTTGACATAACTATCTGTGCACTTGCAGGTATGGCTTTTTAGCAGTCCTCACACTGACTAGACCCCAGTTAACATTCCTTGGTGCTGTGGGAAGAAAACTCCAGGCAGCAAAGAATGATTGGTTCTTTCTTTACTGTTGGTTCACAATTCTTAACCCATTCCTTACTTACATTTATATATCTATATTATTTGGTCCCAAGAATTGGGAACTAAATAGCATAAAAATTAATGAAGGGAAGAGAGGAAAAGAAAGGAAAGGGAAAAAGAAGAGTATAAAACCACAGACATGTTTTCCAAATGTTGTAGGAAATAAAGACAGCAACAGACATATCAAACATTGTAGGAAAAACAGACACTTGACATGTCATAAAGATGGCAACAGACATATCAAATGTCATAGAAACAACAGGCATGATGTCATAAAAAAAGAAAGAAAAAGGAAAACGCTTAATAATTGTTATATTCATTCTGAAAAATACTTGCTATTTTTTTTCCCAAAACATTCAGTCCCAGGATTGTTCAAAATTAAACTCTGACAATCAGCAACTAATACACATTCAACAATATACATTTATGTGTGACTTACAAATCATAAAATTACTTAGGTACATAATCTGTTGCATTCTTAGAGCTCTGATTAGTATTTAAGCATCTTATACATAATCCATAATTAAAGTAGATTCTACAAGAAACAATAATAAGACTTCCAACTAGAAGACATCCAATGAATAAACTCTTCCAAGGCCAAGACAGTTGAGCAAAGTAATTGATAAAGGAGTAGTAGCTAAATTATGTGTGTGTTGGATTTGTTGTGTCATGTGTCAGAGAATTTGAATGACACTATAATAGTTTTGGGTATCTCTTATTTCCCATGGGCTTAAGATTCCCAACCACTGAGGCTATAAGGGCAACAGCATGATCTAAGTGATCTCATTTTCCCCCTTTTTGTATAGTTTGAGGCATAGGCAACAGCAAATTATTATTGCTCCCTCTTTTGGGCTATGGGGCAACACTTCAACTTGTAATCTTAATGCTTGTATGGGTCCTGATGTTAACATTTTATCTGGACCTGGAGCCACAACACACAGTGTTGAATTTAAACTTAGTCCATTGTTGTAAGGATTCCTTATCACCTTTTATCTGTCTCATTAAAAGGCCATTCATTTCATCATTAAAAAAAAAAATCCAAACATTATCCTGGTCCATAGTCCAAGGGTTTCTTGGTCACTGTCAATTTGGGCTGACATTCCATAAAGGGCATTTACATTTTCTAGGCAGCAAATAGTAGTTGGCTGGTTACAAGACTGCTGATGTAATATCTTCAGTCATTGGAATGAGCATGAAGGACACACATGGGTGATGTCCACAAGCTGCTGGTGAAAGATAGGCAATTGGAACTTCTGGGCTAAGAACCACAAGGTCGGGTATCCATGATGTTTGCCTTTCTGGTAGAGCTAATGTGCTGATTCCTGGATCTCAATGGTATGTCTCTGGATCTTCAGGAGAGCATCTGCTTTAACAGTCCCAAGAGGGTTGTTAGAGTAGTAGACAGGGACAAGACAGATAGTTACTTGCTTCTGCTGGCAGGCATCCCAGATGTCTTTCCACAGATCTCTCTCCCACAGAGGGTAGCTCACTACAGTCCATTCTTCCTATCTCATTTTTAGTATTTGCAATCCACCCCTGGATAGGGATGTCAGCCTTCAGAGTGACTGGACACTACTGGGTTAAGCCCTTCACCTGAAATGGGGCCAAGGGGTTATTTGTTTAGAATGTTGCCTCTGCCACAAACCTCACCCAAATCCAATATCTATTCTGGCCACATCCAATTCACTGGTTAAGTCAGGATCCATCCCCTCATACTGCTTGAGCCTGTGTTATTGCCCTCTTTACTTCTTTTTTTTTTTTTAAAGCAGCCTACTGGAAGTCATCCTATATAAAAAGATAAAGAAATTGAATATGATAAATGAACTCAACCTAACAGACATCTATAGAGTATTGCAACCCAAAATAAGATGATATACATTCTTTTCAATTCCTCATGGATCCTTCTCCAAGATAGACCATTTGTTGTGTCACAAGACAAGTCTGAAAATTTTTAAAAATATTGAAATTATAGACAAACACTTTGTTGATCATAACAGAATGAAACTGGAAATCAATAACGGACAGAAAAAGGGAAAGTTCATAAATATAGAAATTGTAAAGAAGAAATTGCAAGAGAATTCAGCAAGTATCTTGTGACAAATGAAAATGAGAACAGAACATATCAAAACATATGGGACACCACAGAGGCAGTGCTGAGAGAGAAATTTATAGCCCTCAATGCTTATATTTAAAAATAAGAATAACCTAAAATTGAAAATCTAACTGCACACCTGGAAGAACTAGAAAAAGAACAACAAACTAATCACAAATCAAGCCAAAGGAAAGAAATAGGAAAGATGAGGGCAGAAATAAATGAAATTGAAAAGGGAAAAAAATGATAGAGAGAATCAACAAAACCAATAGTTAGTTCTTTGAGAAGATCAACAAAATTTACAAATCCTTAGCTAAAATGAAAAAGGGAAAAAGAGAGAAGACACAAATAAATAAAATTAGAAATGGGGGGGGGACATTACCACTGACCCTGTAGAAATAAGGGAGATCAGAAGAAGATACTATGAACAACTAACTGTATGCCAAAAAATGAGAAACTGTAACTGAGATAGAAAAATTCCTGGAAACACATGAACCACCTCCATTGACTTTAGAAGAAATAAAAGACCTCAACAAATGGATTGCAAGTGAAGAGATGAAAACAGTTATCGAAAACCTCCCAAAGATGAATAACCCTGCATCAATGGCTTCACAGGTGAATTCTACCAATCATTCAGATATGAACTAATACCTAATTTGCTCAACCTCTTCCAAAAACTTGAACAGGTGAGTATTCTACCAACCTCAATCTATGAAGCCATCACCGTAATACCAAAACCAGATAAAGATACTACAAAAAAACCTACAGACCAATATCTCTAATGAATATAGATGCAAAAATCCTCAACAAAATACTTGCAAACAGAATCCAAAAGCACATTAAAGGAATTACACACCATGATCAGTGAGTTTTATCACAAGTATGTAAATGTGGTTCAACACAAAAGAATCAATTAGCATAATAAACCACATTAATAAATTGAAGAAGATAAATCACAGCATCCTCTTGATTGATACAGAAAAGTTATTTGACAAAATACAGCACCCTTTCTTGAGAAAAACACTCCAAAAGATAGGAATAGAAGAAAGGTTTCTCAAAATGGTAAAGTGCATATATGAAAAATTTAGAGCTAGCATTGTATTCAAAGGGTAAAGACTGAGAGCTTTCCCACTGAGATCAGGAACAAGATAGGGAGGCCCACTGTCCCCATTATTATTCAATATTGTGCTGGAAGCTCTAGCTAGAGCAATTAGGATAGACAAAGAAATAAAAGGCACCCAAATAGAAAAGGAAGAAGAAAAACTTTCACTACTTACTGATGACATAATCCTATACCTAGGAAATCCTGAAAAATCCAGAAAAACATGAATAGAATTAATAGATGAGCTTAGCAAAGTGGCGGGATACAAGGCTAATATGCAAAAATTAATAGTGTGTGTAAACACTACTGATGTACAATCTGAGGAGGAAACCAGAAAAAAATTTCATTTATAATACCAACAAATATTTAGGAAAAAACTTAATTGAGGACATAAAGGACCTGTATTCAGAAAACTACAAAACATTGCTAAAAGAAACTGAGGAAGACTTAAATAAATGGAAGTACATTCCATGTTCATGGATTGGAAAACTAAGTATCTTTAAGAAGTGAATTCTACCCAAACTGATTTACAGATTCAATGCAATCCCAACAGCCATTTTTTCAAAAATTGAAAATCTAATAACCAAATTTATTTGGAAGAATAAGTGAACCCAAATAGCAAAAAATGTCTTAAAAAGAACCAAGTTGGCAGACTCTCACTTCCTGACTTTATAGCACATTATTTATCTTCAGTTTTAAAAACAGCATGGTGCTCGCATAAGGACAGAGAGATTGACCAACGGAACTGAATTCAGAACTCAGAAACAGACCCTCACACCTAGAGTCAAGCAGCTTTTGACAAGGCTGTTAAGTCCACCCAGCTGGGCCAGAACAGTCTATTCAACAAAGGGTGCTGGGAGAACTGGATATCCATATCCAAAAGAAACTATTGGAGCCCCTATATCACACATTATATAAAAATTAACTCAAAATAGATCAAGGGCTTAAATATAAAAACAACAACCATAAAACTCCTAAAAGAAAATGTAGGAAAACATCTTCAAGATCTTGTGGCACGCAGTAATTTCTTAAACCTTACGTCGAAAGCACAAGCAACAAAAGAAAAAATAGGTAAATGAGATCTCCTCAAAATTAACACTTCTGCATCTCCAAGGACTGTGTTAAAAGGATGTAAAGGCAGCTGACTCAATGGGAGAGACATTTGGTTATCACATATCTAAGAGTTGAATATCCTTGATTTATAAGGAGATCATACAACTCAACAATAGGAAGACAAGTATCCAATTATAAAAAGGGCAAAAGACTTGAAAAGACAATTGTCCAAAAAAGAAATACAAGTGGCAAAGACACACATGAAAAATTTTTTTGACATCACTAGCAATTAGAGAAATAAAAATCAAAAGTACAATGTGATACCATTTCACATTTATTAGACTATTAAAAAGTTGGAAAACTGTAAATGTTGAAGAAGATGTGGAGGGATAGTAATGCTTATTCTCTGTTGGTGGGAATGTAGAATGGTAGAGCCATGTGAAGGACTGTTTGGCAGCTCCTAACAAATTTGAATATAGTCTTGCCATGGGACCCAGCAATACCATTGCTAGGTATATAAACAAAAGAACTGAGAACAGTGACACGAATAGATATCTGCACACTGATGTTCATAGCAGCATTATTCACAATAGCCAAAAATTGGAAACAACACAGGTGTCCATCAACTGAGGAATGGATAAACAAATTGTGGAGTATACACACAATGGAATATTATGCAGCAGTAAGAAGGAATGAAGTCGTGAAACATATGGCAACATGGGTGAACCTGGAGGTCATTATGTTCAGTGAAGCAAGCCAGATACAAAAGAAAAAATACTGTATGATCACCCCATTATGAACTAAATATATTATGCAAAATATAAATATGTGAAAAATGAATATGCATAGAATTGTATATATAAGAACATTTTTTCATGAAGCTGACCAAATGTAATTTAATACTACACAATGTTAATATCGGAAAAAAATATATATATATACTAAGTGAAGGAGACCAGATACAGAGTATTACATATTGTATGATTCCATTTATATAATATGTAAATATAAA
Organism: Cabassous unicinctus; assembly: GCA_029593785.1. Classification (NCBI taxonomy): domain Eukaryota; kingdom Metazoa; phylum Chordata; class Mammalia; order Cingulata; family Chlamyphoridae; genus Cabassous; species Cabassous unicinctus. Next base: position 7,366 of record JAQZBX010011126.1, on the reverse strand, counting down.
TCAATTCAAAATGATGGAAGATGTTATGTAGGTCTGAGGAAGCAATGCTAAGGGGGTTTGAAGTCTTTCTTTTGGAATAATGAAATTGTTCTAGAAGTTTTAACATGATGAATGTACAACATTGTGATTATACTAAAAGCCATTTATTATACACTTTGGATAGAATAGCAAGAGACAGCAGCTATGTACAGTGGGGGAAGCATAGAGAGATTGAGAGGTGAGGAATTTTCTTGTTTGCTTCTTTGTCTAATTTTTTATTATTATTAATAGTATTGAAGTAATGAAAATGCTCTAATAATTATTGAAGTGATGAATACACAACTATGTGATTATAGCAAATATCATTGGTTGTACACCTTGGAGGAATTGTATGCTTTCTTAATATATATCAAAAAATTGTTTTCTTTAAAGTATGATTTACCAAATGTAAGCTATGGACTATAGTTAGTGGTACTACTTTGATGATGCTCTTTCATAATTTGTAACAAATATTTCACAACAATGCAAGATATTGGTTGGGTGATGTATGGAAGCCCTGAATGATGTTATGCATGTTTGTTTTATAAGTTCACAACCTTTACAATGCACTTATTGTTTATGTATATTCATCTATGAATGATATACTTAAAAAATTTTTAAATAAAAAAAGGTAATGGAGAAATATCCATCACATTCCATATAAATGTCATAAAATAGGCCTATGTATCTCTGTATGAATGGTCCTTGGGAATCTGGGGCAAGAGTCCCACATGTCTGCCTCTGCCCATGACTCCCCAACACACAACAGATCAATGATAGACCAATCTGTAGCTGCACTGAACTCAGCCTCCACTTAATGTCTGGAAAATATGGGTTTGAAAGAGGCCAGAGCCCAGGGGCTGCTCTTCAGTTGAGTATAAATGTAGTTTGGGTTGAGACTGAGCTGGTAATTTGTACTTCTAACAATTTTGGCATAATTACATAATAAATAATAGTTGCTAACAATTATACTACACTTATCATGTCAGACACACTTCAATTTATGTTATCTAATTAATTTATTTAATCCTCAGCAACATGACTAGATACTATCATTATTACTTTATAAGGATGCAAAAACTGAGTCACTGAGAGTTTAAGTAACATGTCCATGCTTATGCAGACTGTATGTGGCTAGCAGTCTCATGAACTACATCCTGCCATAATGTTTTAGGAGGCAAAATTTCATTCTCCAGAAATAGAAGTGCTTCTTTTTCATAGACCATTTTTTATGAAATGTGGTTCCTGGGACTCTAGCACCCCTCCTGAGGTCTCAGCTCTGCAAAGGACTCTAGTCACAGACATGATTAAGGTTCTGGGATTCCTCTTCAATACCTCACACTTGTCAACTCTCATATAAAAGATATGAGGATAAAAAATATCTCTAGAAACATATTTTGATCTAATTCAAAGTGTTCATGGTAAAATACTCTGATGGTCCTTGTGTAGGGCAGAGGCTCATTAATTCTGGTATGATGACTCTGGAAGTGGTCATGGTCAACTTGAAGCATATAGCACCTTAACAGACACAGGTTCACTTTCATCATTCACTCCAGATTAAGGCTTCAGAACTGTGTCCTAGAAAAGTGGGCTCCTAAAGAAAAGAATCACTACAATACAGACATGTGGCTTGTGACCATGACTGAGCCCTTCAATGGACCAGAATGTGTCAGTCTGAGGCAGGGAAGGTTATGGATTCTTTGGTGACCCTCCTTGATACTAAGCACAGACATAAAGCTGAAGTACATATGGCTTATGGGTTATAATTGTTCTCACTTACTATTCTTGAGGTCCACAGAGTCATGTCTTTCTCACTTGTCTCTTTTACAGAATTATTAGCCATCGTCCTACTGGTTCTCTTGTGAGAATCTCTCTTCTGTTTCTAAAAAAACAACCCCACTTGAATGAAAATTTCCTTTACAGCATAAAATGGCAAAGTTACTCCATGAAACCTAGGAAGAACTAAAATATCTACAGAAACGAAAATAAGATCATATGTGTTAACCAAATACTTAGGTAATTTAAGGAACTTTTTTTATCATCAGATAAATCTGTTCACTTCCTTTTCAGCAATTAATTTTAGTTCCTGGGGCCCATGAAGAATAACTGAGAATGATAACAGAAAGGATGCCACATTGGTGAATACTTAGCAAGAGGACTAGCTTTGTCCTTAATCAATTATTGGAATTTCTAGAGTTGAAGATCATCTACTTTTTAAAAAATAAAATTTCATTGAAGTGTATCATTCATACATAAACATACATAAACAATATATGTATGGTAAATATGTGAATTTACAAAATATGCATATCATCAAACAAGATTCCCATACATCTTCCAATCACCATCTAGCATTATTTTGAAACATGTTACAAACTATGAAAGAGCATCATCAAAATATTACAACCAAAAATAGCACATGTTTAATTTTTGGTGTATTTTTCCCCAACACAATTGATACCCTATATTAGTATTATATATTTTTTATCATTCAGGAGAAGGCATTCTCATATTTCTCCTGTTAACCACAGTCCATCATCCATCAAGGATTTCCTGTGTTATACAATCCCATGGTTTGTAGAATCTATTCAAAGTGGACATTCAGGGGCTCTCATTTTTATCACAGAGTTGCACTGTCATAACCTCAGTCAATTTTAGAAGTTTTTCATTTCTCTAGAAGGAAAAATTCCATGCCCCCATATTCACCCATACTTTTATCCCTTAGTATTGAAAAAAATATCTTCTTGCTATTGCTGCAAAGTATTGCAATTTTACAGTTAACTATTGTCCATAAGTTAGTTTAGTTGTAATTTTCCAGTGTATTTCCATATTCCTAGTACTTTGCAAAAGATGAGGAGACATATTTACACCATTAACAATAATCTTCATCCACCACTAATATCACTGATAAACATACAAAGATTATGCTCTACTTTCCTTTCAATTGATATTTATATCCACATAGTACTACTGCCAGCCACAATCATATTTATAAAACAACAGTGTTATAACCATTATAATGTTTTACTCTGAACTCTATTTTCACAGTTTTTTAATTAACCTTATTAATAAAGCTACATACATTAATCATCATCTCTCATTCTCAATCAGCCTTCTATTTCTTAATAAGCTACACTCTAGATTTTACCTCTGTGAGTTTATTCATCATACTTTGTTCATATTAATAAACCATACAATATTTGTCCTTTACTGTATGGTTTATTTCACTCCATATAATATCATCTAGGTTCACCCACTTTGTCATATGCATTTCAATTTCATTTCTTCTAACGGCTGAATAGTATTCCATTGTGTGTATTTACCACAGTTTCTCTATTATTCATTTGATAGACACTTTTGGCTTCTTCCATATTTTAGCAAGTGTGAGTAATGCTGTTATGAACATTTATTTGCAAATGTCATTTCATGTCCTTGCTTTCAGTTCTTCTGAATATATTTCTAGTAATGGGATTGCTGGATTATAGGTCACATATATATTCACCTTCTTGAGGTACTGCCAAACTGTTCTAATAGATGAGATCAGCAATCTGGTGGGATACAAGATTAATACTAAAAACAATCAGTAGCATTTCTATACATGAGCAATCTGAGAAGGAAATCAGAATAAAATTCAATTTATAAAACCAACTAAAGGAGTCACAGATTTAGGAATAAACTTAACCAAAAACATAAAGGATGTGTATTCATAAAACAACAAAAGATTGCTAAAAGAAGTTAAGACTTAAATAAATGGAAGAACATTCTGGGTCCATGGATTGTAAGAATAAATATGTTAAAGAGGTCAATTCTTTCCAAAATGTGTACAGATTCATCTCAAACCCAATTAAAAGAATAGTCATATTTGCATAAATGGAAAAGCCAATCATCAAATTTATTTGGAAGTGTATGTGACCCTGAATAACCCTAAATGTCTTAAAAAGAACTAAGTTAGAGGTCTCTCACTTTCTGACTTTAAAGCACATTATTTAGCTACAGTGGTAAAAACAGCATGGTACTGGCATAAAGATAGATTTACCAAAGAAACCAAATCAGGAACTCAGATGTAGACCCACTCATCTATGATCAAGTGATTTTTGAAAAATCTGTCTGGGACAGAATAGTGTATTCAATAAATGGTGTTGGGAGATCTGGATATCCATATACAACATAAAGAAAGAGGACCGTTATCTCACACCTTATACAAAAATTAACTCAAAATGGATCAAAGACCTAAATATAAAGTCTACAACTGGGAATGGATGTAGCTCAAGGGGTTGAGCACCTGCTTCCCATATACAAGGCCCCAGGTTTGATCCCCACTACCTCCTAAAAATGAACAAATGAGAAAACAACTCTCACTGGGAAGTGTATATAACTCAATGTTTGAGTGCCTGCTTCCCATGTATGACAGCCTAAGTTCAATCCCTAGTACCTCTTCAAAAAAGAAGCTACAACCATAAAACTTCTAGAAGAAAATTTCAGAAAATCATCTTCTTAGGTCCCTCTGCTCACATAGTTCCCATCTATAGCCCATTGTCCACTGACTGCCATTCTTTGATGGAGGATGTCTGTCCTGTGCAATAAGGAGGCCTTTTCTGCCTGTCAGATATTAGGAAAACTTTTGAGAGCCAACCATCTATCAACCACAACTCAGCTCTGCATAGCAATGACTCTGATCTGCCTCTTCATCTTCTATGTCTACCCCAGTCCCAGTTCCAGTTACTAGAGATAAGTTTGCTTCCAAGGCTTTCCCAGTCTTGAATACACCCCTGAATACAGTTAGCTAGAAAGAAGACTCCAGAAACTGAGCTGATCTGTCAGCTGGATTCTGAGGTATCATCTAGAATGGAAAGAGTGGGGGAACAGAGATATAGCACAATGAGGCTGATGCTACTGGTGGCAACTGAAGTTAAGGTTCTCTCTTACAAAAGCAACAATATCTGTATTAGCCAGCCAAAGAGGTGCTGATGCAAAATACCAGAAATCTGTTGGCTTTTATAAAGGGTATTTATTTGGTGTAGAAGCTTACAGTTGCCAGGTCATAAAGCTTAAGTTACTTCCCTCACCAAAGTCTGTTGCCATGTGTTGGAGCAAGATGGCTGCTGACATCTGCAAGGGTTCAGGCTTCCTCTTTCTCTTAAAGTTCCATGGTACCAACTTCTTCCAATATCCACTGTAGGCTCTAATAAGTCTTGTCTTTCTCCAGTGGCTCATTTCTCCCTGGGCTCAGCTTATCTGTTCTCTCCACAAGAGCAGCTATATACTCTCAGGCTTTCTCTCTTCCTGGAGCTTCTGCCATGTCTATGAAATCATGTCTATTATTCTGTGTTCTTCTGTGTGTTTACTTCCTGGGGCTCTAGCATTAAAAATACAACTCCACTCTCTGCTCTGCTGTGTGGTTTTCTCTGTGAGTCCATGTCCCCACATCCTCCTGATGTGGCCCATTAAAGCCTTAATTACAATTTAATCAAGCAAAAGTGAAACCTCTGAATCCAATAAAATCTTATATGCCCAGAGGAACAGACCAGTTCACAACCATAATCGAATATCTATTTTTTGGGATTCATAAATATTGCAAAACTGCTACACTCCACCCTCTGAATTTCAAAAGACATTACAATATTAAATCATCCTTATTTCAGTATCAATGTTAAGTAGAAAATTACATCACAATCAGTTTATAGAAATACAGGTAGTCTTGGAGCAAAGACCTGTCTGCCTGTAAACCTGTGAAACAAAACAATTTATCTGCTTCCAATATACAAATGGACAGATAAAAGACAAACATTTGCATTACCATAACAAGACACTGGGAGGGAAACATGAGTCATGGGTCCCCAACAGTTCTGTAAACCTGCAGGGCATACTTCATTAGATTTTAAAGTCTGAGGCTCATTCTAAATATGATGGTTTCCTCTCCTTGGGACCTCATGGGGACCAACCCTTTCCACAGTCTTGTCCAACAGCCATTTTCTTGATTCCACCCTCATCAAACATCTGGGTGGTGACTGAGCTTCAGACCTCATCTTCCAAGAGTGTTGGGGTCATTGCCACATTTTACCCAATCTCTGGGTTAGAGTCTTAACCCCCCTCTTACAATGAAGTGAAGACTACATTCTCCAAAACATTTGGCATACAGGCCCAACCCTCTCAGAGCAATGAGTTGGCAATCAGACCTCCCCTAATCCATGGAGAGCATGCTTACCCCCTCAGACCAATGGGGTGTTAACCTTACCCTCCCTAACACTTGAGGAGTGTGCTCCACCCTCCCTGTACCCTGGGGCAGAAAACCTCTTCCTGAACAGTGGTCAGGAACATCCACCCTCTTCCACTGCTGGGGCAAATTCATCCTCTCCGTACACATGGGTGGTGTTCCTCTCTTGGCCCAAGGTGATGTCTTACTTCCAGATCTCAACTTCCATGGTTTTCCTCTTAAAGCTATTTCGCCTTCCATCTTTCCCCTACATGTCCCTTTTAGTCAAATCTGACAGTGCTTTCATTCATACAGCACTCTCAGAAAGCTTGTTGGTTTAGCAAGCAAGAAGCAGGGGTCCAAGCCATCAGACAGCAAGACCTCCCACAAGTTTTTCCTAGATTACTGCATTCTCAATCCTGATATACAAGTTCCAAGTTTAGTTAATTCCTCAAATGGGACAGTATCTCTGGGGGCTTGATTTCCAGAGGCCTGGAATTTCTGGAACCTTTTTCTGGTTTTATGGTGCCTAACAATTCAGTTCTCAGCTTATCTCTCTCATCTAGCAATTTTACTATAAACTGCAATGAGAAGCCAAACCACATTCTCAAGTTTGCTTTGGAAAATTCTATTCAAAATATCATTTTTGGAATTCAAAAACAATGGCAAACTGTGACAATATCCAAGAATATTTGTCACTTTATGTCTCTCTTACATTTGGAAAACTTTTGGGTTCACTGATGCCTGGTGTCAAAATATTTCTACTACTCTCAAGTATCTTCCTCAACTGCATGATTTAAATCTAGAAAAAAATTAACATCTATGTAAAGCCTTTGGCCACTAGTCTTGCAGACTAGTGAAATTGAAGTGACTCTGAGTTTTTGTTGTCAAGAGAGTCCTTGAGCTGTGAGAAGGAAAATGTCTTAGCTTGTCAAGGCTGCTAAGGAAATATTAAAATATTGATTCACATTTTTTGACACTATAAGTCTGATATCCATATATTGGCAGGACAGACTTACCCCAAGAGTCTGCAGCCTTCTGGAAATCCACTGTCACAGGTACAATCTCTCCTTGAGTCTGCTCCTTTGCTTACTACTGACTTTTGGCTTCTACTGACTATGTCCAAATTCCCTTTGCATTTAAGGACTCCAATCA
>JAQZBX010011125.1:23329-43352 GCA_029593785.1 Cabassous unicinctus | reverse complement strand
CTATGGTCAAGTAGTTTTTGACAAGGTTGTCAATCCCTTCTAGCTGGGCCAGAACAGTCTATTCAACAAATGTTGCTGGGAGAACTGGATATCTATATCCAAAGGAAAGAAAGATTACCCCTAACTCACATCTTACACAAAAATTAACTTAAAATGGATGAAGGACCTAAATATGAAAGCTACAACCATAAAACTGCTAGAAGAATATGTAGGGAAACAACTTCAAGGTCTTGTGGTAGGGGGTAGCTTCTTAAACCTTACACCCAAAACAAAGCAACAAAAGAAAAAATAGATACATGGGACCTCCTCAAAATTATACACTTCTGTTCTTCAAAAGATTTTGTCAAGAAAGTAAAAAGACAGCCTGCTTAATGGGATAAAACATCTGGAAACCAGATATCTCTTTAGGGTTTTATTTTCATGTTAAATAAAGCAATCATACAACTCAACAATAAAAAGAAAAACAATCCAATTATCAAACAGGCAATAGACTTGAACAGATATTTCTCCAAAGAAGCAATTCAAATGATCAAAAAGCACATGAAAAAATGTTCAACATCATTAGCTATTAGGGAAATGCAGACCAAAACTACAATGAGATTCCATTTCACACGTTATAGAATGGCCATTACCAAAAAGAAACAAAAAGTTATAAGTGCTGGAGAGGATGTGGAGAAATAGGAACACTCCTTCACTGTTGGTATGAATGTAGAATGGTGCAGCCTCTGTGGAAGACACTTTGGCAGTACCTCAAGAAGCTGAACATAGAACTGCCTTATAATCCAGCAATACCGCTACTAGTATTATATTCAGAGGAACTGAAAGCAAGGACATGAACTGGCATTTGCACACTGATATTCATTGCAGCATTATTTGCAATTGCTAAAATATGGAACCAGCCCAAGAATCTATCAACTAATGAATGGATAAACAAATGTGGTATATTCATAGAATGGAGTACTATTCAGCTATAAGAAGAAATCAATTCGAGATGCATATGACAATATGGATGAACCTTGAGGACATTATGCTAAGTGAAATAAGCTAGACACAAAAGGACAAATATTGTATGGTCTTACTAATATGAACTAAATAAGATGAGTAAACACTTGAAGGTAAACTCTAGAGTATAGGTTACTAGGAAACAATGTGGATTGTGAATAGGAGCTGATGCTTAACATATGCAGAATTTGTAATAAGGTTTATTGTAAAAGTGTGGAAATGAATAGATTTGATGGTAAACACATTATTGTGAGTATAACTAACACTACTGATTTATAAATGAGATTGTGACTGAAAGGAGTAGTCTGAGTAGTCTGTCAGTAGTCTGACATTGTAAATGTCAATTGAAAGGAAACTAGAAAATAATCAAGGGAATATATAACATTATGATTTTGGGGGATGAAGAATGAGGTTAATAGTATAAATATAAGAATGTTCTTTTACAAAGTGTTATGACTATTGTGATACAAGGGAAAATTACAACTAATATAAGTTATGGATGATAGTCAACAGTAATATTGTAATATTTGCAGCAATGCCAATGAAAATAATATATCAATTCTAGGAGACAACAATACGAGGGTATAACGGGATATGGGATTTTTCTTTTTGGAGTAATGAAAACATTCTAAAATTGACTAAAGTGATGACAGCACAACTCTGTGATGAAAATGAGACTCAATGAGTGTACTCTTTGAATGGATTTTACAAAATATGGGGATATATAACACAGGGAATCAGTAGTGGAAGATGGACTGTGGTTAACACGACAAATAAGAGAACTTTCTCTCATGAACTGTAACAAACGTATAGTATTAATACAAGGTGTTAATAATCAGGTGGGTTGGGGGAAAATATACCAAATATAAGATATGGGCTATAGTCAGTAGTAATATTTTGACAATGCTCTTTCATAATTTGTAACAAATGTTTCACAACAATGCAAGGTGTTGGTTGTGGGGTGATGTAGTGGAGTCTTGTATGATGATATGCGTGTCTGTTTTGTAAGTTCACTAGTTTTACTAGACACTTATTGTTTATGTATGTTCAGGTATGAATTATATATTTTAATAAAATGTTATAAAAAATAGATATCATGATCACACATATATTGGTACATCAAACGGACACATCTAAGAATACAAAACATAATAATGCAGTAGATAGGTTAAGTAGGATAGAAAAGGGACGTAGGGCAACTATACCTAAAGTAAAAATAAAGAAAGAAAAGGAGTATGGAAAATATAGAAAGATGACTTAAACCATGGAGGAAAATATGTGAAATGGGCAAATGAACATACAGGACTCTGTGGATTACCTGGTACCATTAAATGAGTACAAAAGAGGAATTTGCCCACATACACACACATTGTAACAGACATTGTTCACAAATGTGAGATTTGTAAAAAATTTAAGACATGGAAACATGAAACAATTATATCTCACAAACAAAAACCAGTACAGCATTTCAAATAATACAAATTGACTATATAGTCAGTGCCACTAGCAAAACATAGAGTTTACTCTTGTAGTATAGTAAGCACATGGTCAGGGTTTGGAGTACCTTCTGCAAAGAATGATCAGAAAACAGAATGATCAGAAATCAACTATTAAAGCTCTTGAAAAATGGACAGCATGCTATGGAAACCCTTTTTATCATAAATCAGATCAAGGTAGTCATTTTACAGGAAAAGAAGCACAAAAATGGACACATAATCAAAGATTATGCTGGAATTTTCATTTAGCACCCAAACCCCACAGCTGCAGGAACATAGAAAGATATAATGGATTGTTAAAAGAAATATTTAGACTATAACATACACATGAACAATTGGTCTAAACAAGTATGGAGAGCCACTAAAGCCTTAAATCAGAAAGAAAGTTTGAAATTACCTGGCCCTATAGACATGATTAGAACACAAACTCCTGAAATAAAGATATGAGTTAATATAGAAAGACAGACTAAAAAGGAATAGAGAGAAAGGTGTTACAAGCACAGGCAAAACTATGGAGGTCAGAGAAGTTATAGCACTAACCTCACACAAAGATTTACTGACTAACCCTAGGAAAAGTATATCTAGCATAGTTTAAACATACTAATATCATGCCAATCTAACTTGCACATGTGTTGCAGGATACTGATCATGGCTGTCCTGGTTGGACTAGTCATCTTTTTAATATAAATCCTGGTTGTAAGTCAAACTCTTGGCAAGAATGGAGAAGAAACCACTAGCAATAGTTGTACTACCTCCCACTTCTACAACCTTACTATCAGTCACTATGCTAAACAATTTTACCACTACCTAATCTGTATTTACAACCCTACCTCTACTGTACCAGCCTGACACCACAGTAATTTCAGCACTTTAGAAGAATGTAGAGAAGTTGAGTAAAGCATCAACAGTGATGAGGAACTCCAGGACCTGGAATGAGATGACTGGGAATACCCAGAGACAACCTAGAGCATTGAGGACTTTGATAATTCTACTATTGAAAGTACTGAGACTGACTTTCCTGAACAATTTCTGATTAAGCTAGATGTACATTTAGGCCCTATTCAAGGCTTGAGTAGGGAAGCGGGTGTGGCTCAATCGATAGAGCTCCCGTTCACCATATGGGAGGCCCCAGGTTCACTTCCCGGGGCCTCCTTGTGAGGGCAGGCCAACCCGTGCGGCACGGTGGGCTGATGCAGCAAGAGCTCACAGCAAGGGGGAGATAAGCAGACACAGAAAAAACACACAGCAAATGGACACAGCAAGGCTTGAGTGAACAAAACCCAAATTTGATACCTGATTTGGTTTCTGTTATCACATATTATAATGAAAGAGCAGGCACATATTTCATACACTGTGCATTGGTACTCCAGAACCAATAGAACCACCAACAGAGGCAGCCCCAAGGGTTCTAGGACATATGTTTGGCTACCAAAGTAGCTAGTTCCCTTTTAGGGAATCTTGTAATATATTCATGGGAAATATCAGCTAATCGCTCTAACAGGCTATATATCTTGTTGTTTTGTTTAATGTTTTCCTTCCAATGTTTTTGCTGAGTGATATGGCCAATAATGTTAATCACAGAACACATAAGAGAAGTATGACTGGTAATTCTGGTTATGAAACTACAACCAAAGTCACAACTACCAAGCACTCGATTTTACAAATTAAAGGAAACTAATTTCTAGCTGGCTATACTGGCTAGCGGAAACAAGTAGCCTTCACACCTCAGGATATGTATATAAGTATTAAAAAATAGCAGAATTAGAACATTTATTCTCTTGAGCTTTACACTGATTACTTTAACCAATGTTTCCAGTGGAAATGTTATGAATCCTTGAAACACTTAAGTTGGTATGGATATCACCCCCCAAAACACACTAGAGTCCATAGGTAACCCCAAGGACAAAACAAAAGGACTATCATTGCTCTATAAGTACTAATATAGCTAAGGTTTATGAAGCAATGGGAAGTGCCACACAATTGTGAGATGTGGTATGAATAATTACTGTAATCTTTTAGGCTGACATTTAATTAGTCTTATAACAGAAATGATCCCATATGACCCAGAAAATTTTAAAGTTGTGAATAGCAACTTAAAATTGTCAGGAAGAGGTTTGTTGAGGAAATTGATAATGATCATGATGATGATAAGGCTGGTGATTATGATGAGGAGGAAGAAGAAAAGAAAGGAGATGAGAAAAAGAATGTGGGAAATATCTCTGTAGTCAGTATTACACCACAACTACACAGCATACCTGTAGCTCTTAAAGAACAGCAATTGTTAAATTCTACAAAAGTATGGCCTAAGGTTAATGTGAAATTACCTCCATTGCCATACAATGACATAATGAGAAAGGATACCATGGAACTATGATACAACAAATGATGCTCCTAAAACCCTTAAGGTCACAGAATGACCAAATTTGTTCCATTATGGAAATATGGCTATACACGAAACTAAATTAGCCATATGAAAAGCTGAATGCTTTAAACAGTAAATATTCTGGGAGAGGTTTGATAATAAGCTTGCTTGTACATAATTAAATTAGCAACAGGATATTTCTCTTAGTGTTAACCAAAGTCAATTCTGTGGGTTAGAAGAGTTCTATAAATTTGGATCAGAATTTACAAATTGGCCATACCTGCCAGACATTCACTGATGATTTTTAAAAATATTCTGTCATTAATGCAGTTAAATGCATAACAGATACCTACACATTAAGAAATTGTAAACTAAGCACAAAATTATAAACTAAGCACAGGAAGAAGAGCATTACAGAGAACATGCACCCGGTCTCTTCTACAATAGTGAACTAATTAGTGACCATTACGATATGGACTAATGACTGATGTGAAACTACACACTGAAAAATAGCAAAAGCGAATGCCTCCATTGGACCCTTAATACCCTTTCTGAATGACCATAGAAAGTTATGCTATACAATTAGAATCACATTAATTCCACAAGCTGGTAAATCAATCAACTTATGAACAAATTGAAAACAAAAAGCCAATGAGGCCTGTATAGGGGTTAAGATCCCAATAACAGGATACACCAATCTTAATTATACCCATAGAGCATTGATCAATATAACTAGGGGAGTTACTTCAAGACTATGCTAAAGTAATTCAATGGAACAATTAGAGAAAAATTTAAAAATGATAACCAATAATTCATGGTATGGTGGTCTCACTAATATACCATGCACTAAGTGGAACCATTGAACTAATTTAACAGAACTAGAAAGGAATTGGGAAAATGTTATCACTATTTAATTAATGTTACTAATATATTAATAGGCACCTTGCAGTGATTATTTAGAACTTTGTAAATCAAAACAAATGCCAAATATAGCTAAATGAGTAATGCCAGGATTGGTAAAAGCTGCAAAAATCCCCATGTCTTTAAGGGATGAGTTTATAGATTGGATTGTTAAGGAAAGGATTTTGAAAAATGTTATAGCTGAAAATTCCATAGCTTCCTCTGATATGATAACTGCTGGGGAAGTCAGACACATGCTCAGCAGCCATCTCTCAGCCCTCAACTACATCCCACCTCTTTTTCTATTTGTGTGAAGAATGTTTTAGTGTGTTTCCATTCTGTATCCCTGGAGAGATGTTAGGTCAAATGAAAAGGCCTGATCATATCTTAAACCTAGGAACAAGCAACCTCAGATGCTTCTCAAGGCAGGAATTCTCAATGGCAAGGTCCCCTCCCCTTGGGATGGATAAATACTCAACCCTCAAACAGCAAAGATTTCTCACTTTTCTGTGACACAGAGTGGGTAAGGAGCTACCATCCACCAACCTTGACCCAAGCAGTTGGCTTCCCTGGGAGACCTGCCACAATGGGATCTATTCCCCTGCTCATTTGTACTCTTTGTTCTGTGTAAGTTATAAAGCAATCATTTGCTGAACATCTTCATTGTGCCTAAGCCTGTGTTCCAATGACAGCACTGTGTAGAAATTCACTTCACAATAACCTTACACCCTCACCCCAAAGATACACATACATGGGCATACTTCATAATGAGGATACACAGACCAAAATTAGATCCCTGGAAGCATGATACAATGATATACTATAACCCTTAGAGTCCTGTAAATATTCTGTAAAAAGATCCATGAACTTTATGTCATAACTTTGCTACAAGTGAATCATGTAAGGTATTTAGAAGATAACACAGAATAAGGATTATTATACAGAACTTTATCCTGGTAGTAATATTCTGAAAGTTATCAGGTGACATGAATTATTTTGACTCCTAGAATTTGGGAACCTAACTATTTACAAAAGAGACCTATGATAGTTGACCCTGCTATATTAGCATATACCTCACATTTTAATAAAAGATAATTTACAACTAGCATGAGAGCACCAATATGTAGTAAATACTTTTAAGAACCATATAGCCTACCATTTGTGTATTTACCACTTAAGCAGAAGCACAGAAGCAGGGAAATTTTGCAATTCCTATGAGGATTACTAGGAGGATTGATAGGGACTTTGATATCACAGTACCTCATAAAGCAAATGGATGCAAATTTTTAAAAATTTAAAAGAACATAACAAAATTTCAATGTCCATGCCAAGGTAGCTTTTTCACACTTAGAACTTCAAATGAAAAATATATATTAAATTGTTGACCACATCCAGCAACATCGGAGAAGGGTAGAGGATTCATTGGACACTTTAAAAACAGCAATATGTCAGATGGATTTTAACATTCAAAAGATTGGGATAACTACTGACAAAATATAGCAAGAAAACCAGTATAACGTGCTACAACAGAAGCTAAAAAATATGTAGGATATTTTAAGACTACTGTTCATAACAAGTAGATATTGGGTACTGAGAATTGCCAATAATCCAATTAGATCCAAATTAGATATGGCTTATGAAAAGGGATGTGATTACTTTGGTGTGTATGAAATGCAAAAATTAGCCTTATAAGGAGAAAAATGAAAATCTAGATATCACACTATGGCAATATCCCAATTTTGAAGAGGATTGTGGATCCTTAGAGCAGATCAAACACCCACAGAAATTGAAGTTATACATATAGCAGCACAGAATATTGAAGAATGGCCATTAAGTATTAACTCATCCCCAGCTACACAGAGATACCAGAAATTAACTTACCTGTGACTTTAGCCAAAGTACCAGAGAAACCAGTATTATATAATCTAGGTAACTGGACTATGATAACATGTTCTACAAATGGAAGAATTATAACTTAATGGAATAAAGGAAGGAATGTGGAATTTCTCCTCCATGGTTATATCAAATTTCACCAAATTACAAATGTTACAATTGATGGAAAAATCCATCATTCCTAGTCCATAAAAGATAAAAGAATTCTGAGGCTGAACAATGAGATATATCATATTGCTAAGAAGGAATTAAGTCTAGTTAATGTAAATAAAACATTAGCAATAATGATCAGGTGAAACAACACTAGGAGGAAAAGACAAAACAGATCTGATTGATCTAGATGTACAGAAAAGGCAGAAATGTGCAGATGTGCAGAAGAGGATCATGACATATTTTTTCCCAAAATAATGGCTTCACTGAATACTGCCTACATGTCAAGAGAAAAAACTTTGCAGCACACAATGAGGTCTTGCAGACCTGTTAGAGATATAGTTACTTGGAAGAAAAATTTTCAAGGTAACGTATTTGGATGGATTGGAAAATTAAACTTTTGAAAATTTGGAGAATGGATGTTTGAACACATTAAAGAAATTAGAGCAATTGTCATATTGATTTTATTAGGAATTATAGTGTTGGAAAAATTATATTGTGATCCAAGATCAAAAAGTGGAATTTGTGTACTGAGATGTTATTAAAATCCTGGAAACCAAAAAACATTGTTAATAAAGTGAAAAAATAAACAACAAATATTGTAAACATGTTGACCCCGAGTAGAATGTAAACAAAGTGAGAAAAACTAACGTGTTTTCTAACAGGTGGTAATCAGACATTTCTGTGGAGAAATGATATGGACTGTTTTGATGCCAGCCTGATGGATGCTTTTTGTAAAAACCCAGTATAAATATCGCTTCAGCAAATGTTAGGTTGATGCAAATTGACACCTGGTCACTCTGACTCCCAGCTTCAATGCCAGTGCTGTACTACCAAGAAGCTTGCTGCCACTCTCACTGCAGCACTGTGACCAGTGCCTCCTGCTGTTGGCTTTGGAACCTCCTTTGAACTACCTACCAAGCCTAGCTCCCAAAACCACTCTTCAAAAGTATCTGCCTGCAGTCCATCAGCTCTTGGGCCAATGGACTTTAAAGACTCTGGTATACTCCACCTTTATTGTGTGCCCTTGATCTGGCTATTGTGCATTGGTTGTATTGGCAACTTGTGATTAAGCAGGCAAATGAATGCATTGAACATTCAGGCTAGAATCAAATCTTTTTTCAAGTGCTAAATTTACTTTCAATTTCATTTTGCTTTCAGTTCGTTAGGACAACTACATTTATACGACAATAAAAAAAAATAAAATTGACAGGAATTCGAAATTTTGCATTATAAGCACCCATGTAAATTTAAATCAATCACTTCTTCAAAAATATTAGTATAATCATAAAATTAGCTCACTTAGAAGACATATTAAGCTTTTAAAGTGGAAAAGACTATAAAATCAGCCACTTCAAATCTTTTACTTAAAATGAGTAGAACTCATGAACTCAGTTCTTACAGGGACCACACATGCAATACAAGTGAGTGTACAAGTCTGGTGAAACATGCAGCTCTCTAACAGGTCATTCATTTCCCAATTTTTGATGGAAATAGGTATTAAAGAAATATTCTTCTTAACCATACTCCAGGTCAAACAATATGACAGACACTTTAATAAAGACCAAGGGAAATAGGTAAGCAATGTTCTACTTAGCCAATCACTTCCATGGAGAAAAAGAGCCCAATTTTGCCAGAATCTTCAATTTTTCAATAAACCCAAGGGCAAACAAAATATATCTGTGGAGTAGTCCTTCCTATTGGGCTTCCAATTTGCAATATTTAATATAACAATTGAGCACATGGGCTGACATTTAAACAAATCTGAGGTCAACTTCTGTCAGCATTTATTAGCTTTGTGATCTTGGGCAAGCTAGTTGACTTCTAAGTTCCATTTCCTCCTCAGCAAAAATAATAATAATAACAATAATGATAATGACATATAATTAAATTTAATTATATTTAAAAATCTAATTGCAGTTTCATGAAAACACTCTAATTTCCTCACCTACTTAAGTGGCACAGGATAAATATTTTTTACATCATGATGAAGCCTTTCAACATTTATAATTGCCCTTAATAAGAAATATTTATTTGTATATAAATATTTATTATAGGTTCATATAAAAAGCAAAGGTTAATATCTGTTCTTTGGAGTGGTTCACCAAACAAAATTATCTCATCTCTAGTATTCATATTACGCAAGGGGCAAATTCATTTTAAAATATTTTCCCAAAAAAGCAATATAAACAAGGTCATTGGTCATAAAGCATAAGAGATTTCCTTTTAATTACACTTTTGGAGGCAAATATAATGAAAATTGATTTTGATGTGATGGGTAGTTAGACTTTCTAGGTATAATTTGAAAAACTGATGAGCTCCTTCAGACTAAACCAATTCTGTTAGATTGTCCTTAGCATTAGGGGTTTCACAACGATAATAGTACCTTCTTAGAAATTCACTGAGACCTGTTTCCAAATCTTCCAATTGATACCTCAGATCTTCCAACTGATCCTCATCAAATCCTACCCTCTGGAGTCTTAGAAGCTTTCCTTAACAGTTAAACAAGCTCCTCCCTTCCACTGATATGTTTTTATCTAAAAAGTTTAGAAATTCTCCGACTTCTATCAGACCTATGATCATACAGTAATAATTGTGGTGATAGTATGATTGATGGGGTGCTTGTTATGTGTTAGGTGTTAGCTAGCCCCTTTATTTGCAAGGTCTCATTTAATGCTCACCATAGTTCTGTGAAGTAAATTCCATAAGTATGTAATCATTCCTCATCTGTAAAATAACTCTGAAAAGTTAAATAACTTGTCCAGTAGGTGTCAGAGTCAAGAGTCAGACAGAGTACAATTTTTGGCTTAAAAGTCAACCAAGTTGAATTAGACATGTATTGAACAGCTGGAATTCAACTTATTAACATGACAGGAGCTGGATGGGCTGGGAAGAGGGGGTAATAAAGAGATATTAAAAATATTAAGCAAGAAAATAAAAATTGGATTAATTTCTTAATACATCAATTTCATTAACATGTATATGTTGAGTCTGCATAAAAGAGAAGATATTTCTATCTATGTACTCCATTTCGAAATGATGATGTTGTATGAAAATCCAAATTTAAAGAATCGATAAATCATAATGATGACTTTTGCATCACCCAAGAATTCATCTCATCACAATAGGATTCACCCAGGTCTTCTTTAGATAGTACTCTCCTCTCATGAATTTAAGTTGTTGTTTGGGACAATTAGCTGTTTAAAGAGGAATGGAAATGGGAGGTGGAGGGAGTTGCAGAGTAACATAAAGCTAAATATTGCTAGAAACTGTCAGACATTAAGAGAGTGCATATGTGAAGTAAAACTTATAACAATAAAATGTAAACAACTTTTCAGAAACATCTATATTTGAAGAGCAAAGCGGACTTTAATTTTTCCAGCCACCATTTTGTTAATGTAATAATTACCTCAAACAGGTCACCCCAGAAGCTTTCAAATAACATCCAATAATGCACACACAATTTGTAAAAGAAGGTAAAATATTCCAACAGGTTTAGATCTACAGAGAAACCTCTTCCTGTGACTTAATTCTAACAAAGATTAAAAGGATTGAAGTCCAACAGATAGATGAACACAGACTTAATTATGGTGAATTATACTTCTGTGATATTCTTTAGGAAAATGACTTCCAACTTCACAAAAAAGGTGTATCTTTTTAGGGAAGCAAACTATTGATAAACTTTGAGTAGCTAATCCAAAAGACTCACATTAATACAAAGCACAAGAAACACATTTTCCCTTGAGCAAGGAGATGAGAATCTATTGCACATGTCATCTGTTTCTGTGAATACTGAAGATTACAATTATGTTTTGATGTTAATCCAACTCCTGCAAATTTCATGTTGCAAAGCACACTGTGAAAATGTGAATGACAGTATAAATCTTTTTAAATTGAATTCAACACTATTGAAAAGAGCTGATGTTTTCAAATACTGCACAAAGCCTCTGAACAACAAGAATCACTTTCTAAATGAACTAGCTTTCTATAGTGACCTATTTGGCAAGAAAGATGAACAGCCAGAATAAAATACAATTCTGTATGGCTGCTATGTTTTGTGTGTGTATATATGTGTGTGTTTCACTTTTGGGAACAATTACCTCTAATGTGTTGATGTCCTCATAAACAAATTGCACGGTGGGAACTCCAAGATGGTTGATGAAATAATCGGCATCACCTTGTATCTGGACTGAACTGACATTGTTTCCTGAGCACTGAGCTCTTCTTGGACAGTTGAAATTGTTTTTCTGAAAAACAGAATTTATATTGTTAACACATACTATTCTAGACAGATCATTTCTAAACCAGTGCTACTCAAAATGTGGTTCATGGATCCACAGGATCATCTGCACCCAAGAGCTTGTTTGAAATGCAAATTGATAGGTTCTACCCATGTCCTAAAAAGAGAACCTTTGGGGATGGGACCTAGAATCTTTGTTATAACAATTCCTCTATGATTCTGATGTTCCTGAAGTTTAACTAGCATTGGCCTAAATCAAGTTTTGCTTGCTGCTTTCTTCAAAAGCATTTTTACCATAGATTTATTTTGAGATTTAGTAAATCTTTAAATTGAAGCTTTTCAAAAGAAGCTTGATGCCCTAAAAAGCTGTAGAGTTGTGTGTTTGTTTTTTTTTTTAAGTTTCTCCATAAATTTACAGGATGCCTTTTGATGTGATAGAAGGATATAATTTCATTCTTCTTAAAATGTTTACCAAACAAAACAGAAGGATATATGTTTTTTCCATTTGCTCTTAAAAGCGTATCCCCAGATGTTTATATGCCAACAACTACACTGGGGATAGAAAACCACACAGCTAAGTACAACCTCTGGGGAAATATAAGATGTTTGAGTAGTATTTCTTCAACTAAGGGTTATCTGGCATGAAAACAAATGACAGTAGCTTAACAAAAATAAAACAAACTAGCAAAAAACATTCAAAACAAAAATCAAAACAATTCAAGTGATTTTTAAATTACTAATATTAATTTAAAATATCTTCTCTAATAAATTTTCCAAAAATCTAGACGCTCTCTGATATTCTAAACCATGGAAGAATATCAGTCTCCTGAGTGGTAATTGTGAACATCACACCTAATAGTATTTACAAATAATATTTACAAAATAGTATTTACAAATAGTATTTACAAAATACAAAATACAAACAAAATACATGCTTGCCATTGAAACAAGATAAGGTCTTCTTTGGCATGATACAATTTCAATAATACTTCAAAATAGAACCTAACAAACATTTGAAAAGTATGAAGTTTAATATTAAGAAAAGTTATTTTAACTTATTGTAACAACAGTGCTAGATTCTTCAAGCATATAATAATGTTCTATTCAATGTTCTCCGAAGACCTAATAGTAAGATTTTAGCAACAAAGTTAAAACCAGTTAACATGGAAAGTCAGAGTGAGTGTTTGTAAACAAGGCAAGTTTCAGTTTAATGTTATTTATAAATATCTGGGGGTAATTAAACACTTTGGAAACAGATGAAAAAGCCTGTCTAAGCACACAGTATAATCAGTAGCAACCTAAAACTTTTATGGAGATATGGACACCCCCATCAGTTTGTTTCTTTTCAAGGCCTAATTTTCTGAAAATCCTTTTTCACTTCCTGATACATTCCTGGGGTCTAAGACTTGGTGAGGTTTTATAGCAGCCTGGAGCAGTTTAGGTAGGGTCTGGAATATTTCCAAAGAAGAGCTACTCTTAGGTACTAGTTCTTAAAAAGCAGAAGAAATATGGGAATGTTCTCTCATGAGCTATACACGATGTTAATAACTGAGTGGGTTGGGGAAAAATACACCAAATGTAAGATATGGGTAATAGTAGTAATATTTTGATGACGTTCTTTCATAGCTTGTAAAAATTCTTTCACAACAATGCAAGCTGTTAGTGGTGGGGTGATGTATGGGAACCCTGTAGGATGATATGCATGCCTGTTTTATAAGTTTACAACTTTTATTACACACTTATTGTTTATATATGTTCATGTATGAGTGATAAATTTCAATTTTTAAAAAAAGTTTAAAAAAATGAAGGAGGGATTAAGACAGTTCCAGTTAAACTAAAGCTGAAAAACTTTGTCATCACTCGATCAGCCTTAGAAGAGATGCTAAAGGAAGTTCTGTAGGATGAAAGGAAAGGACACCAGACAATTCACTGAAGTCACTTGAAGAAATTAAGATCTTCAGTAGAGATTTTTTTTAAAGAAAGCAAATAAAAGTATTATATATCACATTTAAAATCTCAAGTGATCCAGGTTTTGAAAATTATACCTCTGAAAGAGTTTGTTTAGCCAGAGTAAATTTTCCAATGGAATTTGAATGCCTTGGGCAGACTAGACTTTCACCAGTAGTGTCTGACACCAGCCTGCTTCACTCCTTCAAATTTCCTGAGTGGCAGGCCCCTGGAGACAACTGAGTGTTTGAACACTAGACACTTGTACTCTTTCATGGTGTTAATGAGAATTTCATAGAATCTGGTCTATTCTTTCCCCAGATATTTATGTAATGAATTTAAAAATCATTTTTATTGTCTACTTACTTTCCCTTCATCCGATCAACATCATTTTGAAACAGCATACTCATCCTACTCAACATTAGTGAAAATATAGGTTTGGCTTTAAATTCATTTCACAGACATAAATCTCAATATTGACCCATGTATTAGTCAGCCAAAGGGGTGCTGATGCAAAATACCAGAAATCCGTTGGTCTTTATAAAGGGTATTTATTTGGTGTAGAAGCTTATAGTTACCAGGTGATAAAGGATAAGTTTCTTCCCTCACCAAAGTATGTTGCCATGTGTTGGAGCAAGACAGCTGCCGACATTTGCCAGGGTTCAGGCTTCTTGGGTTCCTCTCTTCCTGGGTCTCCATTTCTCTCCGGGCTCAGCTCCTCTGTTTCCTCCACAAGGTCAGCTGTAGACTATGAGGCTCTCTAGGCTGTGCCTCTGTCCACAAGGCCAGCTATGAACTGTCAGGCGAATGGCTCATCTCTTTTCCCAGGGCCTTCTCTCCTTCCTCATGACCAAGCTCCTCTGCATGCTTACTTCCCGGGGCTCCCGCATTAAAACTCAGCATCAGAACTCCAACTCAAAAACCCCAACTAACTCCCCTGCTCAGCCATGTAGTTGATGTTGAGTAGGGTGTTGAGTCCCCATCCTACTGACGTGGCCCAATCAAAGCCCTAATCATAACTTAATCATGCCCAGAGGAACAGGCCAATTTACAAACATACTCCAATTATCTATTTTTGGAATTCATAAATAATGCCAAACTGCTACAACCCCCAAATCTCAGCCATGATCCTTTAGTAGGATTTTTTTTTCAACCGAAGATTGGCATGGATCAAAAATGGCTATTGAATTTTTTTAAATGTTGTATTTAAGTATAATATTTGATATTATTTTCATTCGTCCATCATTGTTAATCACTTCTCTCTGATAGAATGTGTTGGTTTCCCCTATATGCAAGTTCTTAAGATGGCACAGATGACACTGTCCCAATCAATCCTTGATTCTTTGTGTTAAATAAAATAAAATGTCTGCCTGCATTGGGCACTGCTGGGAGGGATCCTTTTCGGGGAAGGGATTTTCTAGAAGATAAAAACAATTGACCTGCAGAGGCTTTGCAAGAAAATGGAACAATAGAGCACACGCTACAGAATTGCAGATCAGCAAAGGGAGCTGATAAACCAGTTTTGGTCCAGGAAAGGTAACTTATCAGATTAGACAAGCATACCATAATAATCAATGCATATCTGCTCTACACTTTGTAAAACCCCTCTATATTAAATAGAAACTTGATATCAGCCAATCAGAACATATATTCCTATGCTTCCACATTTGTCCATATAAGTTCTCCCTTTAAACCCCTTGATGGAGCTCCCTTCTACTTTCTGAATGGGATACTGCCTGATTCATGAATAGCTCAATAAAGCCGTGAGATGCTAAATTGCATAAAAAGTTTTTCTTTTAACATTTGTTTTCTTGAACAGTTTCACAGGGAACAGTTCTCATTTACCTACAGCCTTTTATTCAGCAAGGACATTTTTTTCCAAGCTAGTACAGATTGTCCTCTGGTCTCAAAAGCCACACTGACTATTCTCTCTGTTTTGCCAAGGCTAGTTTCATAATTTTGCTTTAACATCGTCCTTGCTTTCCATTTCCAAGGCTTCTTCCAGCTATATTATTTCTTACATGTTTGTATTTTTTAGGCAAATCACAAGGGCAATACACAGTCTTCAAACTTCAAATTCCCTCCTCAGCCTTCAGGATTACATTCCCAGAAAAACTTCTGCATTCCTTTCCCACTCAGTTTGTTTTACCTTGCCCCCACACCAGGAATAAGTAGAACCTGAAGAATTAAAACAATTTTATTGTTTTGAGTTTGTCTCACTCCACTAAAATATAAGCTCCAGGAGAACAATCTAATTTTTTTTAAACCACTCTATCCCCAGCCACAAACAGTGTATGGCACACACTAGATAATCAATATATGTTTATAGGTTTTAGGCTTAGAGATAAACTCTAATGTCTGAGAGGAAAGTAGAAAGAAATGTTAATTTCTTTCATTTTACTCTAAGTTAACCACCATCAGAGAGGCAAGGTTGGTAACAAATTTGTGCAGGTCAATTAATTTCTTAAATTTCTTTACAAGGCTGAGTAAATTCCTATTAAGTATTTCATCCAAGGAGTTCAAAATGTGCCATATTTAATGTTTGATAACAAGCATTTTTATTCCAGTTCATGAAATGAGCAAGTTCCATGGTTGTGTCACTTGTTTAATTTCATACCACAGTTTTGTTGAAGACCTGAAATTAAATCACCATCTCAATCCTAAGGCTGTACATTTTTCACAAGTATACTTTTAAGCTAAATGGCAAAACCTCATGATAAATGACCATATAGGTGAAATATAAAGACATTACATCAACATTTGCATTAGTTGAATAGCTATGCCAAGATACTTGGACAAGTTTCTAAAGTATTTAAAAGATGTTCAATAATTCAAACGTTTTATTTCTCCAACACTCTGCTTTCCCCTGCATATGCATTTACTGTACATACATAGGAAATTTAA
Organism: Cabassous unicinctus; assembly: GCA_029593785.1. Classification (NCBI taxonomy): domain Eukaryota; kingdom Metazoa; phylum Chordata; class Mammalia; order Cingulata; family Chlamyphoridae; genus Cabassous; species Cabassous unicinctus. The sequence continues at coordinate 26,458 of JAQZBX010011125.1, read as the reverse complement.
GTTGGTTACTTATTCGAAGAGCAAGAAAAGCCTAACATTCAAAATCAGAGTACCACATTTTATACATTATAATAAACTTAAATCACTTTCTTTTCATTTTAACATTATTTTTGTAACTACAATTGTGTAGAAACAATTAATCTCATTAATTTTCCTGGTTTTTACAGTATAGAAAATTTCCAATTGTATTAATGAGGCCTACGGTATTCACAAAAATGATTTCTCAATACTCTCCCGCATTTCGTGGGTCTTTTTTTTTTTTTTAAAATCATATTAGATCATTGGATCCAGTTGTAATAAATTGTACAATTATGCCATTTCTTCAATGTTTATTTAGTTACTGGGTATGCCATGTTTTCTTCATTTATTTATTATATATTTTCATGCTGATATGACAAGTGGTTATCCAATGCTCAATACTTAATAATGCATTGCAGATCTGCTTTAATAATCTTTGTTAGGAGAGAAATTGTATTTAGTGATTTTCTTTAATATTTTAAACCAGAATCTTATTTAAGTCTTCCTAGATACTAACAAATGATGAGTTTCCTATACACAAAATATAATTTTAGAATGGTAATAAAAAAATGAAAGATAAAGAAAATCAGTAAATATCTTTTGATGCCTTTATTATAGAATAAATTGAGTATTGGAAGGAAAACAGCTTTTACCTTATTATAAAATGAAAATTTTCAACCCTTTATTTGGGGTTTGCAAAATGTCCAAATCTCAAGACTTCTACAAAGTTTTAATATTCTATTTACAGAATTTTAACCCAGTATTATCTGCTTTAAATAATGAAAAATTGCTAGTCTTTTATTCTATATAATTGCCAAATTAAATAATAAACTCAAAATCTCATTTCATTTTGTTAATTTTTATAACTTTAATCTTGCTTTTGAATGTGAGAAATACGTTGTATTTACATATTTGAAGAATTTAAAATTAGATTAAAAGCAATCTTTATCCATTAATGACTGATTTAAAGATCAATCTGTAAGGGTAAAAGTAGAGAATAATAAATATTTAAATAGATAAATTATATTATAGCCATACAACAGGCTAGTATGCAGTCTTTAAAGAGAATGAAGCTATTTGTGCACTGATAAACAATTTCCAAGGTAAATTTTTACATGAAAAAAGCAATTTGCATGACTTTTTCCATAGGATGTTTCCATTTGCATAACTTTAAAGAGGGAAAAATGGATATACGCTCTAACATATGCAAATACTATATGCAGAGGTACTGGTGGGTAAGGAACAATTTAGGGGCAAGACTTTTCATTGACTGCTTCTTATTCCTTTTGAACTTGAGAATGTATCACTTATCCAAAAATAAATGTTATATTTTTTTAAATCCCTCCCTGCTCTATGTTCCCAATTCTAAGATTTGATTGATTGTAAGATATACTATCAACTTAATAACTGCTTCTGTTGGGTGGTAGGGCAAAAACAAGCCACATAACAGATATCTCCCAATTTCAGAAATATCAGAATTTAAAATAAAGTCTAAAAGTAGAGAAGTGGTATATTTACAGTTACATCATGAACTGTTTGAGGAGTGTAAAATGTATATGTCTCTGGGGAGGGAAGGGATGAAATTAAATACTTGCCACTCTATTTTGTTTGGAAAGAGCAAGTTGTCTATGGAGGATTTGGGAATGGATAACTTATACCGCAAGGTGAGACCGCTGCTGGTATAGGGGTCACTGACTTAGGCACTCCAGGTAACCAGGAGGATACCTGGAGAGACTAGAGAGCCAAAAGTTGCTGGGAAAAACTGAAAACAAAACTCCCTTTCATAATCAATTTCCTTGAGGACCATTCTTCTTTACATGGTTTGTGAGAGTTTATATTTTCTAGACAAGTATGAAATTATTATCAAATTCATTAAATTGGACCATCTCATTCCAAAAAGAAACATATGGATTACCATTTGCAAATAGACATAATATTGGATAATAATGCCACCTTCTCAGATAGGTAAAACAAGTATTACTACTCCATTATACAAATGGAATATTTTTTTGTCATCCCTTAGAGATATAAGGATAGCAAATGACAGGCCCCAGGAATAATGGTCTCCTCAACCTGCCACGCCCCAATTTAACTAAGGAAACAAGTGCCATAGTTAGTACAAAAAGAGCTGTTAGGATGCTGTATTAGTCAGCCAAAGAGGTGATGATGCAAAGTACCAGAAATCTGTTTGTTTTTATAAAGGGTATTTATTTGGGGTAAAAGCTTACTGTTACAAGGCCCTAAAGAGTTCAACTCAAGGTACCATAAGAGGTACTTTCTCAAGTCAGTTGCCAAGTGTTGAAATAAGATGGTGGGCCTGGTCTTCCCTTCCTTCTTCCTCTTAAGGCTCGTGGACCCAGCTTCTTCTGATTTCAGCTGTAGGATGGCATAGGGTTTGTTACTTTCTGAGCTTCCTTAGCTCAGCTAGTCTGTTCTCTTCAGCTGCAAACTAACAGGCAAATGGCTCGTCTCTCTTCCCAGGACTGCAGGATCAAAGTTCTTTCCTGTGCTGTGTCTATGGAGCTCTCTTTCTTTCTGTGCCTTCTTCTGTGTGTCTTCTTGAGTGAGTGTCCATTTATATAGCTCACCAAGGGGGCGGGGACTTAAACTGAGTTATACTACACTGATGTGGTCATATCAAAGCCCTAATCTTAACATAACTTAATCAATGTCATCTCAGCTGAATGTAATACAATCAGGGGGCATCACACCTAGAGAAACAGGCCAGTTTACAACGTAATTTTTCTTTTTGGAATTCATAAATTATTTCAATCTGCCACACCCTCTGAAAAAAAAGACATTACAATATTCAAAAAACCTTTAAATCCTTTCAGTTAGCAATGCTAAGCAAAAAATCACACCACAGTTTTTCAAATACAGTTTTTCTTGGGGCAAAGTCCCCTCTGGCTTTAGACCTGTGAAAGTTACAAAACAATTTATCTGCTTCCAATATACAAAGGGACAGACATAGGATAAACATTTGTATTACCATAAGGAGAATTTGGGAGGGAAGCATGAATCCTGGTCCCGTACAATTCTGGAAAACTTCAGGGCATACTCCATCAGATTTCAAAATCTGAGTCTTTCTTTCTTTTTTTTTTTTTTTTTTTT